>MNPL01010123.1:1754-71448 GCA_002081605.1 Tropilaelaps mercedesae
TCACTTCACGACACGCACTCAATTCACGTCGTCGTCGTCGTCGTCTTCTCAAACGCACAAGTTGCACGCACGTGCACAACCGCTCCGGTGTGCTGAATTTTGACGTTAAACAAAACGTGTGCTCGGTGAGGCGCTGGCCGCAGAGGCAAGCAAGACATACTACACGCTAACAGCGAGACAGCCGAGCCGATGCCAACCTCGGCCGAATAGCGATATAAACACAGACGGCCCTGGCACGGTGAGGACACCTTTAACGTCAAACTGGGCCCCGGGCCGTACCTCGTATCATAACTTGCCGGCTTTTGCCAAATTGTCAAAATTTAGCGAATTTCAGGGCCGAAACAATCACTGAAGGGGTTTGAAAGCCCAACGACATGATCGAGACTATGCAATTTGCCTGAAAATATGTTGTCAAGGTCCATTAAACGTTGCACTTACTTATCGTATGGGTGGATAACCAATGGAAATACACTCGAAAAATTTAACGCAAATCATGCTACAGGCGAGTCAGTTAAGTTGTTACAAATCGCCCTGACACTGTACTTCGCTAAAGTACAGACAAAAGTGCCAACATCCTTGTAAAGGTAACTCGTTGCCCAGGTCATGGTCAAGGCCCCTTCGAGTTGTCTGCACCGTGGTCGCATTGAGCATCCTACCTCTTGATCGACCCTCTCCAAAAGCTCTTCGATAGTCGGGCCTCACCGCATCCAACTCTGTTAGAAGAAGGGAGTTGTTGGACGCGATTAGGCTTCCTTCTACCATGTGAAATGAGCGGCGAGCAGCACAGTTAGGCAGGTTTGGATTAGTAACATGCACATGCTTTTGTTCGCGGCAGCGGTTCACGAACAACGTTGACGTGCAGAACAGAAGGTGAAAAAAGAACCGCAAGGAGAGAGAGAGTTCGCTCGCAGAATTTCCTTTCTTTAGTGTTTACGATAAGGTGTAAATTTTTCTATAGAAGGTGAGTTTCCTGTCTGTAAGAGAAGTAAACATTACCTCATGCGCCACGTAAGTGATGAATACATGCCCAAGTTAGAAACGGTTTTTAAGAAAAAAGAAATGATCTCTCCCTTCCGCTCTCGCTTGCTATAATGTTTTATTCTCTGATTTCCACCACTTCCCGTACCTTTGTTTCCCTGTCAAATTTAATTATATCTGCGTTTATGGTCTACTCCTTCCTGCCCTCCCCTTCTCTCACAGCTGGACGATTTTTGATATGATCTCGAAATTGAACGTGTGGACACGTAGGAGAACGAAAAAAGGCAGCCAACAGACTAAATTCTGGCCCGATAGCAACGAATAGTTAAACAATACCAGAATTCACCTGAGTATAACAAGGTTCTACATCATTTAGCAGCTTTTCAACGAGGCTAATGACAGTAAAGGGCCCTCAACAAGATCCACTGAAAAGTGGAATGATTTTTCCAATCAGCTGATGCATTCGCCGGTTAACTATGTCGTAACGTGGTGGTGTCGGAGACCTCGCGCGACAGCTGGGCAACAGTGTACACCGTATACTGATGCTGCTCTGTCAGCTTGCTACAACACTAATGGGCATCGAAGGTTAGTTGTCTAATGGTAGACAGAGGTGCTCCCGATTCGAACGTCAGTTTGTTTGAAGGTGGTCACCGAATGTTATTTCCATCATGCGTTTACTTGGAATTATGGTATGCAGGAGATCCGTGACTATGAAGTACCCATTCGTAAAATATATTCGTTTCGTCTTTCTCTAGATTTAGTATTGTGTTTTGCATGATTCATTCGTTTTAAGTATGTGTGTTCTCAAGGATACATTTAGTCTGCTGGTACTCTGACGAAGGTATATTCTTGGCAGATATTTAGGCATACATATTTGGGGTTATTCCATAGCGACGAAACCTTCTTAGTTTGCTTAAGAATTTTCACCATAAATGTAAATCTGTATCACCTGCGTGCTTCGTAACAGCAACTTTTTTTCTTTAATTTTTAGACATTTAGCGTAACAGAAAATATACTTTTGGCTCATTTTCACCTGCTAGTTTGGTTTAATAACTTTCATTCAAAACTTATATCAGCTCTTTGAGTTTGTCGTTTTTGAGAGTCTCTTTATGGGGGTCATTATACACCATAACGGTGTTTGATAGTCGGATGTTTCCATTCATGCGTGGATACTAGTTAAAACGTAGGCAATTTTCTTATTTTAAAGTATTTAAAACGCGAGTACAAACCGACAGCCATACTCCACGGAAGCTCTCGGACGATATCAACACCTTTCGTTATGTGCCTGATTTCTATTGTATTGTAGTTTGTAACCATGCTCACAACTCTAAATTGCTCTAGCGTCCTAGTAATTATTATTGCGATTTTAGATCTAAACGAATGGACGGCTCGTTGAGTTATAAGATGGATGTTAAAATAGCTTCTTTTCTATAGTAGTTTCCGGTAAAGGTTCTAAACTACTTTAAGTGCAATAACTTTTTTTGAATCAACCCACCCCGCGCTCTTATCTTGCCCCAATAGTCTATATTTTATTAACTGATTGTTATGTCAAATACTATTCAAAACTTCAGGAAGTAATCAGCGAATTTTGAGATGACGTAGCCCAGGCGCTTCGTAATCGCCCCCCCCCCTTCGGAGGCAGCTAAAGGCAGTTATGGCAATGACTCGAGGTGTGTAGTAAACGCGGATCACCGACTGGCTGACAAGCCAAGGGAAAAAGGCCAGGAATAAGATCCAGTATATCGATTGTAACAACAGGGAAGATTTCAGGTATAATTAACTAGCGTCCTGATAGTAAGATGGTGCAAGCGATGAGATTGTAAATAGAATGCCGTGCGACCATTTCGCTCTGTCTGGGCAAGTCTCGTTTGAGGTGCTGGTAATGTTTTCATACGCCAAAACAAGTTTTTTGTTGTTTCCAACGCCAAAGGAAACAAGATGACCATGTTTGTTATCTGTAGTAGCATGCATGACGTTGGCTGATGGTCAGCTCTGAAAAAGGTGATTATATTTGATTTGTCATTTGTAGTAACATGTATAACGTTGGCCGATGGTCAGCTCTGAAAAAGGTGATTACTATATATATATATATATATACAATCCTATCAACGGAACTACATTTTTGCAATTTTAAGTGTCTTCTAAAAGCACAAGTACTCAAACATCTAGCTGGACTATCATCTCGTGAGACACGAGATACCACCTTTCGAAATACTATGCTATTGCATTACTACAGAATGACGACACCCCTAAATATTAAGTATTGTCCATCATGCTATTGACCACACCCAGACGTTCCGCGGCCCTGATAGAAACCATAGAGCATCGTCAGCGTACTATTTGGAAGCAAGGAGACGACTCCAATTTTCGAAAATGCAGAATGCAACGGTCTGGCGACTGTCAGCTGTTATCTCATAATTGTATCAGTGAAGCGGGATTTTGCTGCAGGTCTGGATTAATCAATTTCAGCCTTTGTAGAGTCTACGTAGAATTCATGTTTTTGACTCATTTAAATTGGCCACAGAGATAAGACTGAGTTTTTTTCGGTACAACGGCATATCTGCTATTCCCAGCATTTATGACTCATTTTCAGCTCATGTCGATTTTACTCAATTTACTCATATTTTTGACGTTTCGTTAGATCTTTGACTAAATCATTAATTGGAATCTTACAGATACACCTTTGTAAAGCATCGTGCGATTTCTAGCTATGGGAGTTTGTTTTTCGCTAGCACACGTTTGATAATACCCGCCTACTGTTTCGTAATGTCTTGGACCCTTCCCGTTTTGCAGGCATAAACTTTGTGTCTTTCATAACAGCCTACGTTGTTTTTGAGCAACTTACTTGAATATAACGAGTAGAATACCGATGCGATCGTCGAAACAAAGTTTCTACCGCGACCTTAGACCAAGGTAGAAAAGTGCCTGAACGAAAAGAAGCGCCAGCTTCAGCGGAGTGTTGATTTCACAATGGGTTTCCGTGTATTATCGCACCATAATATGCTAGTAGAAGCACAAACAACTGCTGCTTCTGGATGTTTCGAGCTTTGAAAAGACTCGTGAATAATTGAAACAACAATTAAAAGCATATAATTATAGAAATGCTAAAATAATATTAAATTACCCAAATACGACAGTCGCTTGAATATACCAAAGTACTGGGAAAGTCTTTGCTCAGGAAGAGCAAAGACTTCTTCTTCTTCTTCTTCTGCTTCTTTCCATCTTCGGACTTGAGCCTTTTTTATTTTTCTTTGTGAAATAATAACCTTTTCTGGATTAACTTAGTGCATAGTTATACAACTGACTGCAAAATTCGGATAGTTTTATTTTTATTCTTATCTGTTAATCTTGGCGGTTGAAAATCAAATCATTTACATTGCTTTAAATACGCTATATTGAATGTATAAGCCTCTATATAAATCTTATGATGTAACCAATAGTTAAAATTGTGTGGCTTGTGTACCTCTTTAGTCTTTATGTTTCATAAAAAATTCTATTTGTTTTCCTAGTGCTGGCATTGTTTTAATGCCATTGGCGCTTTAAGTAGTTTAGCGTCCCATGGAGTGTTTCGCCTAAAGGATCGAAAGGGAGAATAGTTGATTTTATTCAGTGGTGATCCGCGGTTTGTATGAGCATAGCAACTACAACATGCTTTTTTTCCGCCAGTTTGTTACAATAGTAACTACCCCTTCCGCGAGATTTTTGTCAGTTTTCTGCGTGCGTAATAAATACTAAGCGATGTTTACAATATCCGCCAGGTAAAAAGCATGTTTGCAATAATTGCGGTGATTTTGTCCATCTGGACGTTGTTCAACCTCGTCGATATTCTCCTCAAATCGTGTTTGGTGCGGCCGTACCTCGAGTTTCTGCGACATTATAATCTTAGTGTAAAATTGTTCCGCGTTCAATGGTATACAACAAGGTAAGATCATACCTACAGATCAGTATGCACAGACAACAAATTGATCGTTAATTTTAAAGAGTAGGTTTGCAGCACGATTGTATGCGCTTCATCATTATCATTTCAATTAGAGGTAAGATTCATCAGTATAGAATCGAGGTTACGAGGAATGTATGTAACGTAATGGCAGTATAAACTAAATAAATCTTATTGAAGAGAGCAACAAACTTAAAGTTAGGGTTAGGCAATCTTCACACTTCAAGTTATCACCCTTTGAATGTAAGGAATAAAGTTTAGTTATTTACCCAATAAACATCGTTTGTAGAGAAAATACTGTGGTTGTCAGAGCATCGTTATCGATAAAACAAACCTACTATTTTCTCTCAAGTGTTATCTCTGTTTTTCATTTTATGGGCTTCTATAAGTACTTAGCATTTTGTGACATTCTTTCAGACTAAATCGATACTTCAATGCGGGAATGGTATATACCCGAAAGCCTGTACGATCGATATGGTTCGACATGGGAATCGTGGCCACTCTCGCATTGTCTCCTATTGCTTGCTTTCTGCTTACCCGGACGTTTTCGTCATTGCTTTGGGAGATGATATACATGACCAAAATTTCTCGTAATATACGATTACGGTTTTTTATTGTTTATTGAAATTAGAGATTTTTCATGAAAGCCTTACGAGACAAAAGTAGAAAAGATATAATTGATAGAATATTAAAAAAATGTGATATGGAAAGAAAACAGTATCAGGGAAAAATAAAATTGAGAAGACGGATTTTGTTTGCCATCAAAGTCATTTACGTTTTATCAAGTATCATTGATATGCAGAACATATAATGTGTAATGATCATAACATCGTGTGACGTTATCATGGTACAATCAGAACAGCTTGATTCAAAACATAGGTCGATAAAGCTCTGTCAAAAAAATCGATTCAGATAATGGACTCAATATCTCCGGACGACATTCTTTTAGCGTCTGGCAGCACATCTGGATCGACAGGGAGTTCTTCATCTATGGATCTCACTCCTGCACTGCCTGGTATCAATCTGCCATTTTCCGATCTTCCATTTTACATTGCCACTCTGATAATCTGTAGTGTCCTGCACGAGTTTGGTCATGCTCTAGCAGCTTCTAAAGAAGGTGGGTAGCTAGAACTTATGTACATGAAAAGTTATTTCTAAATTACTTATCTCCATCAGAGTAAAACTTCGTGAGGTGTACCTTTTTACATCGTTATTCAAAAAATTTGTTTTCGCATATCCGGTAATGCAGTATACTGAATTATTCACGTACCTCCTGCAATTTTTATTACACTCTATAAATTAGCACTGTGAATACCTAAGACATGTAGTTACGTTGTTTCCTGGCAGGTGTACGTATCAACGGCGTAGGAGCTTTCGTGGTGGTCGTGTTTCCGGGTGCCTACGTTGATTTACCGCTAGACCCCTTAACAACGCTTCCGCCTTGGCGTCGTCTGAGAATTTTATGCGGAGGCGTATGGCACAACCTTGTCATAGCTGCAGGTGCATGGGCTCTTTTAACCGCCAATCCGGTACGGCGAACAGCATTCACAGCAAATACAGCAAATTAAACCTTGGAAAGGCAGACGAACGATTAACGCATATTATATTTGTCGAGATGGACTCTAATTGCTAAGCATGCTCAAACGGTTGTTCTTGTAGACAATATAATTGCAACTTTATTTTAATATAAAGAACGTCTGTCAAATATTTAGGCCTACAAATGCCTGGAGGCAATAAAGGTTCTGTGAATTTTTTGTGAATTAGGTGTTGCTTTCGCCTCTATATCGAGCGGGTGTCGCCGTCGTTTCGGTGGACGGCGGAATTAGTGAAGGTGCTGCCGGTCCCGGTGGCCTTTGGCCTGGCGACGAAATCACAGCTATTAATGATTGCAAGGTTAAAAACGCAGCCGATTGGGAGTTGTGTCTCGGGCGGTACATGGCCTCTCGCCTCGAGGGTGGTTGTTTGCCCCGAAACTTTGTATTTGGTGCAGCTATAACGTCCATTAATTCTAGCGGCGGTGGCCAAAAATCCCGTCTAAAAGAGTCGTGTTGCTCACCCGGAGTTGAATCGCCAACCGATTTATGCTTTTCGCTGCAGCCTGCTTTGAAACAGGAGAGGTATTTAGCGTTAAATCGGTACATGTTATAGTAAGATTTTTAAGTTAAACAAAACTGTACGTTACATAAGTTGTTTTTTAAGTGGTGTCAAGTGGAGAGGTGGGGCGTACGAGTCTAAGTGTTGGTTTATGAATTACATGGAAGTAGAGAGGAATTTATGGTACAACTACATATTATCAAGGTCATTGGAATTTTCTTTCGTTTTAACTAAATTATCGAGGCGCATTTGATTTCGTATAAAAAAATTTCATTTTCATACTTCAAGTGTTGCTTCGCTTGTAACGTTGCGCACGTTTTAAATAAAATGAAAGCAGTTTTTTATCAAATCCCAAATTCTTACCAAACACCTTTTCTTTACCTTTCAAATGTTTCAAGGATAATAAAGAGTTCCCAACCTAAATGCTTACTATTTCTTTGGCAGTATGATTTTTGAAATTCCGTTGAGATTTCTCTAAATTTAATTTTAATAAGGATTTATTATTATTATACCCAGATGGGTATGCAATAGGTGTAAGTTTATATTAAGAGATTATTATTACATCAGAATAATTAGTTATTAAAAAGCAAGGTGCACATCAAATGTCATGTTCAAACTCATCGAATCATTTATTGTTGTTCTTCAAAGTCTGGGAAAAATAATGCTATAGTAACTATTCATGTGAAGCCAATGCTGCTTTATAGCTGCTATATGCTGCTAACCCATTTGCTCCGTGTGTTGTTATTGTGTATTTGAATAGAGAGTGTCTGCCTGTTCGACGCAGTTTACAAAAATTGAGCGCCCCCTGCGGGAATTCTTCAAGTTGCGCTAACTTATCAGAATTGTGCGCTACTCCAATTTTAGCTCACCCGTCACATCGATTACTTGTTATCAAGGTGAGAAATTAATCCAAATTTATTAGTTACCTTTGGTAGACAAGAACTAACAAAGTATATCCGTTTTATATGTACATATGTACACGATCATTACCTAGTTTTGGAGGCCAACTATTGAACATATACCTGAATGTAATGACGAATGTTCATTAATAACAAATTGCTCAGAGGTTGCAGCTTAACTTCTGAAATGTTAGTAGGGGTTGCAGCATTTAGAAACCATTTTTGTTTTAGTGAATCAGTAACTTCACAATAATTACTGATTCTTAACGTTTTTGGAAATAAATTGCAATGCATTGATCGATAAATCCTTTATTTGATTGACAAAAAGTCTACAAATTACAAATCATAAACAAATCGCTAATCTGTAATTGATTAAACGGTGTCATTTAGCGCTCCAATGTGCGCCAGGATATGTTATTCCTCGGTGCCCCGGAAGAACTTTGGAAAGCGGTTCGGGTCATTGAGTATGTCCCTCGTTCAAACTCACTCCTGGCTTCGTCTCAGACCATCTTCTACTGGGAAACACTACTCAGGTAAAATTGAACTTACATAAAGTAGGTGTGTAGTCATTTTAGAAATATGTCGTTTTATATAAGAAATTACGGAAACTACTCACTCGGTCTCCTCGAAACTTCTTCTTGGATACGCTTTTTTTTTGTACTCTTGTGTTAGGTAAATGGTGCTACTCTACAAAGTAACTCATCGATCCTGCGTAGGTGACCTCAAAGTATATCGTAGATTGGTTACTATGCAGGAAGACCTTATGTCGAAACAAGCTAAGTATTACACTAGGTACCTAGATCATGTCTCAGAATTATGTAGTGCCAACAATACCATAGCATCTGACCCTAAATGTGTCGTTCTATTTTTTCAAGATTCTCAGGAATATGTTAAGAATCATGAAATTATAATCACAGTAAGCAGTGAAGACGCAGAGGTCTTGACGTAATCACGATGGCCCGCTTTCATTTACATATTCATATTATTAAGGCTGTCAATTTAACAATGTAAGTTAGTAGTTATAAGCTTCGGCGCTTTATTGTGATGAATTAGACTTCAAATAAAGCCTCAGAAGAGTTCTTACCACTGTAATAAGGTTTATACAATTTTTTTCATCATAGAGCCGCGGAAAAAACCGAATGCATAATTAAAAAAAATAATACGTTGTTAATAATAAAAAAATATTATTTAATAGTATTATTTATTAGGATAATTATTCAATATAATTGTATAGGAATTACAAAAACGTTCTTAATAAAAGCTATTTGTAATACTACACAACTATTAGTTAGCTTTTTCCTTTAAAATTGATAAATTTTGATTGGGCAAGTCATCATGAAAATGTTTTGTTACACTTATTAATGCATACCATACGTACTGTTACGGTGGCCTGACCGCTTTTTTGTTTTTGCACTACAAATGTTAACCTATTACAAACATTTTTATTAGAAAAATAGTATTTGTTTTTGCTTATGCATTGGATTTTCTTCCGCAGTTTCCTAATTTATAAAACTATTAGTTTTATATATTCTCCAATACGGTGTTGAAAACGGTTCTAAAGTTTTAATCGAATCAGATTTTTTACAATTAAACGCGGAAGTTACGATTCGGCCAGTTATACTATTATTCAGTTATAGATAAATGTTACAAACTTCACCTACAAAGTTAAAAAAAAAAATATATATATATATATATATATACTTCTTCTCTGTAAATTAGGATTTTATATCGGACTGTATTAGTGCTGAACTCTAATTTGTGTACTATCTTATTTAAACCTTGACTTTGATCGGAACGAAAATGTTGCTCATTCATCAGTATTTGTATACGTCATCTTGAAATATGTTTTTCAGGTACCTCGTGTCGTTCTCGGGGGCGCTTGCTATTTTGAATGCAATGCCATGCCATACACTTGATGGTCATTGGATAGTGATGGTATTGATTGAGCTTCTTTTGGGTTCCAAACAACCGACGCGAAATCGACGGATCTACAACGTGCTTACTCTTGGAGGCACCTCACTGATTGGTCTCACTGTTACACTCGGGCTAAGAAAGCTTTTCTACTTCATGTAACGAATGGCCTACATATATGGCTTTTTGTGAGCGATTTTTCCTCTGTTGACGTCATGTGACTTTGACGATGAATTAATAGTAGTAACTGACTAAATCAGCTTAAGGAATACAATGAAGGGTGTTATAACGTGTAAAAGTGCGCGATTTATTGCAAGGTTGCTGTTTATGGATTCTTACGTTGTATCCTTACCATGTGCATGCCAACGTTGAGTGGCGGTTTTTGTGTGTGAGTGTGATATGCTCTTGTCTCACTACTCGATACTTTTAGGTCGTCTTCTGTTTTTTCTTACGTACAAATACGCATACGTACGCATACATGTGTAATAAATGGACATATGTCGCTGAAGATACAGTTAAGGTAAAATTATATTTAACCCTACTCTGGGTAGGAGCGGTTTTGTGTGTGCAACCGCAGTGTATAAATGACTAAAACGGGCGTTAATTTAATACAACGTAAAGTCTTAGACAACGAAAACGGGAATTACCGTTAGGAATATATGAAGATAAAAAGGCAATGGTTTCTGTCTTGTGCATTCGAAATGGAAATGTATGAAGAAGAAACGGACTTACCGAAGCTGTGTGCGATATTTGCTGCGCGCCTATGTGATACTACTAGAGGAGCATGTGTAGCCTCCGTTAAATAGTATTGGTGAAGAGCTACCCAGGGAAGAGAAACTTCGAGGAACTACTTTTTCCGGGGGTCAGTCGAATAAACGGAGATACTGATATTTAGAGTAATATATGATTTTTCTCAAGCGCAAGTGAAATAAAACGAAGTACAATGCTATATTGACGATAATAGCTGACATCTTATTAGCATCACGGCTGTATTCTTCATCAACCGAAATTTAGGTGGAAAACTTGATTTCGGACACTTTGTTCTTCAATTCCGTGTACTACCAGCATAATCAAGCTATAGAGCCAGTACCTTCATTAAAAGCTGCAAAGGATTACGTGTAACGTTGTACTTTACCTGAAACCCATGCAAATTCTTGAAAGCTTTACTTGTAACGATTCACTATTGTACCTGAGAGAAATAAAGTTAGGCAATGCTTGAAAGTTGCGTTATGGTGACATTGCATTGTAGGACAAAAGTTCAGCAAAGGCCGGTCTTACGTACTTTTACACGTCGCGCTAGATAAAATAATATGTCGATAATAAATTTGAGTGCTTTTAAATATAATCACTGTCTTTGCATAGTCAACGGACTTGCTGCATATATAATTAAGAAAGAAAACGTTATGTATGTTATGTACGTTATGTATGTTATTTATTATGCGTGTAATGAACGCAATTTGAACCATAACCATTTACGTACTTTAGTGGCCCAGTAGAATTTAAGTTTCACTTAGACGGCAGAATTTCGGAAGAATTTTTCACTTATTCTGTCTTACTCATCAAAGTTAGACCGACTGGTGTGGCTTCCTATAAAGTTCGTGTCGCAACCTGGCAACTACTCTGTAGTGCTAGAGGGTACACCCTGCAAATCATATCCGCTATGATTTAGCAGAGATTTATGAAATAGATTATAAGCTATTATTAATGTTGGTTATTCAATTATTTATCTTCAAAGCCATTCATCATAATCAGAGTACGGAGTCATTTGCTTTAAAGGCCTCTTCCAAAGCATATATTGGACAATTGATAATTTTTATATCTTTACTTTCTTTAACCGGAGAGACCTAGGTTTCGGGTGTACGAGCTATCAAGTTATATTGAAGTAGTGCGCCGAAATGCGACCTTCAAACTAGGTTCAACCATTAGGAAACGTAGGCGCTTCGGTTTGACATGATCTAGCGTATTCCATGTTGCACACGAAAAATTTTTATCCTGAGCCAATGATAAAAATGGTGGACACTTACTTTTTCATCAAATATTTATATAAAATAAACACTGTAAGCTTTTCGTGTCTTCTTTCGCTCTATTCCTTGGTCTATCACAGTCGATTGATCCTCTGTTTTACGTATTAATTATTAGACATTAGTACAACAGTTGTACAATTTCTGAATGAGAGTAGTCAATTGAGTAATAATAACATGCGCTCGGTATAGTAACAGACGGAATTTTCTTAGGATGACCATACATGGTATTTTTTCCGCAGAGCCAACATGGCTTTACGCTGTTTACAAGGAGCTATACATACTTATTATCGGACTAAAAGACAGTCAAATATTTCAGTCCTAATGCGGCATATATGCGCACCACTACTTTATGTTTCCAGTTCTTTTTTTTATTCTTTGCTATTATGTACCAGTGGCCTTATGCGAGGAGTGAGCATCCTTTTGGAATACCGAATAATAATTATTCAGTTTCTCGACTATAAATTTTGGTACCCACTCCTCAAATTTTAGCAATTCATACTCATTTAATTACCAGGTCTAAAGGCTTTAAAACCTACAGATCTGGTTTATGCAAGTTTCACTCATGATTAGATCCGTAGTAAGCATGTACTTCAAACCACACAATAAACATATGTAGTTATATGGAAAATTTAAAAAATACATTTAATACACAATATATATACACGTTGTACTGCATCATTCAGTAAACGTGCAGCATTGTCGTGTTATTGAACATGCAGGATTCAGTTCTTATTATATTTCACACGAACAAATGTGATTTTTGTAGTAATAGTTATATCATCATTAACGCAAGCAATTTTTCCTAGGGCTCAAGTATTCCTTAGGCCTTAGGTCTCCAAGACACTGCCTCAAATTGAGCATCCTTCAATGGCGGACTCATATTCAGGCGATCGGCCAGGTGCTTTCTTGTCTACGTCTCAGTCGTATCGCTATCGCTGTTGACATCAGCAACGCGGAACAGTATTCGTTTCCATTCATACAATTTGTGAGTGGCTGTTTCGTGTTTCTATGCTATATTTCCTCAATTAAAAATTTGTATGCAGAATCCGCACAAAGTGTAAATAGATTACAGCTGAAAAGGCGCTCTCCAGTTCTTTGCTTGGTAAGTAAACCTAATTATTAGAAACGAGTAAAAATTACTCGGCTAACGTGGCAGGACGGTTCTTTTCATTGCATTTGACTGAAATATTCACTGGCTTTCAAAATAGGTTTTAAATTGCATAGTGTGATATAAAATGAGTGATATAAAATATATAAAAATATAAAATGATGGTGTTAGTCGTGAAGCCGTGATGTTAAAAATATATTAATCTCTTCTATAAAGCAGATATACCTGTATTACAGTAAATATTTAATCCCACTAGTTTCTAATGCTTTACTAAATATGATTGCTTTTTGTATATTATTCTATGAAGCAAAGATAATGAATGCGTAAAGGCCGATGTTTACGTAACCCAATAAGGCTATATGTTTAAGTGAGCCGCTTTGCATCTTCCTGAACGCACGGAACGCCTAAGACCTGTAATAATGATAATAATAATCAAATTGGCAGCGACAAAAGGCCGCTAAATTCTCAAGGACCATCAGTATATTCGATTGTGAGCCGAAATAATATTTTGATGAAGTCTAAAAGCTTGTGCTCAATGAATTGTATTAAATATAGTGGAACTACTATCAAACTGCGCATGAGAAGAGAGAAGATAGATTAATTACTTGCGCATTATTATGATTAACAATATCATTTCTACCAGCATTAAAATTATCTTTGCTATTCTAAACCATAGCAATATTACAGAGCAACACACATATTAATAATATTACTTTGCATTGTACAATATTCCCTTATTATCAAGATTTGTAACAACGGCCAAACTTTCTCTTAAACATGTGCACGCTGCTCTTACATACAACACGTATATCTGGCTCATATAGTTTTTCATATGCATTTGCTTCAACATATAGTTCGAAAGCATGCTGTTGATGATGGAGCCACTCAAAGGACTTGAGCGTATTTACGACGAAGATTACGATTTGAACGACAGTGATGAAGACATTCGAGGAAGCGATTCGGAGTCCGAAGATGATCAAAACGATGATTTTGAAGCGGAAATGCAGGCAGAACTAACCAGAAAGGCAAGAGAATTTATCTTAATCCCGCCGTTCAACCAACTTTGTGGTGCAAAATGCTTCTCTCAGACGTAGTTCGAATATGCAGATATTCTCTCTGCGTAGTAACAGTTGTATGCGTCTCCTCAATAAATATAAATTTTTTAGTGTTTTACAAACCTTCTATTATCATTTCATGTATTGTATTTTGCACCGTGTGACATATACTTTAGGATAGACTGCAAGAAAAGAGAGTCAGTTTAAAAAAGAAGAGGTAGAATACCAGTGCTAAATTGTTCGATACTAATGTCGTTTATCTGTGCTAGACTTGATTCTCCGTGATACTAACTCTAGTGCGTTCTATACAACCATGCATGGAATGGTATTTGTGTTTTTGTCGACTTTTGCCCCGCATAGATGGCTCAGAGAGAAGAACAAATGGGTAGTTCATCAAAGGGGCATCCTGCTAATGACCAACGCAGTCAGCGAAGCGAAAGTGTAAGCAAGAGTCCTAAACAGAATCCTGCAGGTGAAGGTAAATCTCAAGGTAGAAGGTTTCTCCAATTTCTAACTCAGTCTTGACAAAGATAAATTATGAACACAGCAGGTAGATGTAGCCACGTTATCCACAGCAGACATGATCGCCAGGTTTGAGCTCGGTGGCTTGGTGCATTTGGATGCGCCTTGCGACTGAAGGAGAAACGTAGGTGCACGAGTTCTATCCCCGCCAATGCACATTTACATTTATATGGGGTCCATCTTATGAAGTGATGCAAAAGCTACTAGCGTGGACGTCAATTGTTGGTTGATGGTCAGCCCTAAAAAATATAAATATATCTAGATCGCCAGGTTGCCGATTGAACATGTCAGTCTCACTTTCGACATTTGATTGCCAAAGAGCAGGCAAGCAATCGCCGTAAGACTGTGATTTCGCCTAACAATAAGTGAAATATGCACCCTCTGCATCATGTTCTACATAAAACTACTTATGTTAAGCACCATCAACTAAGAAAACAAAACTGAGGTGTTTTTTTGTGTAGGTGGTTTACATTACAAGACCCGAGACCCTGTACTTGAATTCAGTGACCTAAAATTCCTTCTGTAGTTCCCATATTTACTGAGACGCATAGTTGTAAAAATTGGGCAAAATATTTAAAGGTGAAAACAGAGACTTACGATAAGTAACAAGTTGCCGTTTCTAATGCGTGATTAGTAAGGAAAGCAATTGACTTTTCTTAATTTTTTATGGCTTTGCCGGCGTCACATAGATGAGGAGGAAGATTTATACGATCCTTTATTGGATGATGAAGACGAGGAGTGGGTTGATGAGCGCCGAAGAAAAAACCTTCAGGCCCATCTTCGAGGAGATCGATTCGGCCATAATAAAACAGCGCAAAATCACCATCCCGGTATGCGACGTAACTACGACCGATTTTGGTGATCGTGAATCTGTGCATTTTATTCATCAATGCTCAATATAAAAGCACGAGTAGGTCGGTCCGATTCAACTAACATAGAAGTGATGTTACAAAATATAGCTTTTTTGTTTCGACATAGATATTATTTTGACAGCTTCTACCAATTCTATAATATATATAGGTCATATTTATGTCAATTTAATTACCCAAAGTGTATGACCATTTATATTAAAAGTATTATTAATTATTAAGCATAACGTATGGGTTACTGCAATTACCTCTTAGATTAAAAAGTTGAACAGCTGTTTGGTGAATCTGTTTGATAAAACTGTTGTTGAAGCTTTGTAATCAACACGTTCTTTGATTGATGTGCTTGCCTTCCCACGTTTTATAAACACTTTTGTGTATTATATATATATACATATACAAAAATATATATAAGTGAGAGCCTCTATGAGAGAGAGGAGGAAAATAGTGTTTGTGTTAAATGCTGTAGAGGTATTGCCATGTGACCTATTCTTTGCGTTTAGGTGAAACAGTTCTACCTCTTCCACAAAGTGACGCGGTTCTCAACTGTCCTGCATGCATGACGCTACTGTGTCGAGATTGTCAACGCCATGAGGTTTGAAAGGGCATTGCGAGATTATTTGCACGCACTTTTCTAACGTTTAATCAGCTTGTTTATGTTTGTAGATATCAAATACTTAAGAACAGTTACAGCTTTCTAGCAATTCGTTGTATATGAATTCCGGAATTAAGGTTATTCAGGTTCGCTATATATAATTATATCAAAATGTGTCGTTTGATGGCAAAGTTGCGTTTCGCGTAGCGTTGTTCCGTTTGTTAATATTGTGTCTTTTTCCAAAATTCTTAGAAATTGTAGGCATTTTAGATAATAATGAGTTGTGTATAATATAGATAAACGTTGTAGGTGTATAGTAACCAGTATAGGGCGATGTTCGTGGAAAATTGTCGAGTTGATGAAGCCACAAAATTGACGTGTCGCCTGAAAAGTCACGCGAGGGAAGGTAATGATAAAAGTCGGAAACGCCGGAAGGGACTAGATGACTCTGCGAGAGCCACCGAAGTTGAAAATAATGCTGTTGAAGATGAAAATGCCATGCAGCAGGTACTTGCAGTGATATGTTGGTCTTATAGCTAGCGTTTTCGTTGTATTTTAAGCGTGTATTCATTAGGAAAATACTTTGGAAGCTTTTATAAATTTAAGTATTGTTATTTATTCTCATCAAACAAATTTAATACATTCATTGGCCATCGTGAGAATTTAATTTTACATGCTAATCCCGAAATTATAGCGTTTTTTTGGTATTGTTAGTCGTAGTTATTTATCCGCTAGCGGAAGTCATTCTAGGACCCAAGGTTCATGAAAATGCTCGTAGTCGTAAACTAAGAGTAAGGTGTATTACTTTCGTAAAAACAAAAAGATCTTTTGATATCCATGATTCAAAAGAATAAAAATATTCTAAGTAATGTATGTACGTTTTTTACTCATTTGAAACAATATTCTCTATTTTTGTAGGCAACGACCAATACCTCCACATCGGACCTGTTTCATCCCGTATTCTGTGACCGCTGCAATACTCAGGTGGTTTATTCATATGTCCCTATCCGGCATTTAAACGATACCATTAAGGCAGCAGTTTAACTCTTTTTCTATTTAATTTGACTTGTTTTTTACTTAATGCCGTATGATTCTCCTTATATTGGACATATTTAGTGATATACGAATAAGGTGATGCCATCCATTCATTGTAACAGTGCACTGATATAAAACATTATCTACAACACAGTGACATAAGCAAGTACAATAATGAATGTTGATACGCACTAGAGAAAGATCTTGACGTTTGACGCTATTTTACTGTTCAGGTGGCCGTAATTGGTGTAGAGGATGAGGTATACCATTTCTACAACACTGTAACAAGTTATTCGTAGCTCAGCAATTCACAATTGTCATTGTGGTATACTTAAGGACTGACTCCTGCAACGATCACTGCGATTACGCTCACATCGGCTGCCTAGATAATTACGTAAGGGGCACTCATTGTAGACATGAACTTTGTTGAATTCTGTGAATCAAGTTAATGAATATTCCAACGTTTTTACACAACAACGACTTTTTAAAAAATGTTATTTGAATTAATACAGTATGGAAGCTTGCCACTCAAGCAAGCTCGGCATAAGTAGCCTTCACAATGTACTTAGCAGGGATAATTAAAGACGGTTCATGATGCGTTTTTGTCAATTCTAGGAGCATTTGAGCGTGCCTCGTCGCAGGTTAGCAACGCATCTGCCGTAATAAGTGTTGTATATATATTGATGTATGTATACGCATAAATAAACTTCAATTTGTTTTTAATACAACGGCACGCAACACTTGAAACGCAACACTTGAGCAACGAACACTTGAAAATAAATTTGCTTATTATATTCTTTCAATTTCGTGCGTGTCGTGAGTCAACAAAAATGCGGATCGATTTTGTGAAATTTAATACATATTAAAATGACGACTGATATGCTACAAATGTGATTGCAACAGCACTGTGGCAAAACACTAACCCTGCGCCTTCCAATTTGTGTAGTAACACTCAAAGATGTTTGGAACCGTTTGCCGGGGATTGTTCTCAAATTTATGGCACCATATTATCAATGTTTGCCAACGAATTTCTGCCGTCAAATCAAAGAATTTGCATGGAAACCTTACACCATCGGATCAACCATATCACCAGATCAATCAGATCTTCTGTATGTTTCCTTCAATTTTATAACCAATATAAATCAAGCTACTTATTAATGACTGCATTATTTTTTCTTCACTTCAATTATATTAAACAACTTTTTGAAAAAGATTTGCACTCGAAAAGTGTAAAGAGACACAAAGCAGGACGTTCTTGTTGCTACCGTCTTGGTAAAAATCCAAACTTTATTAACGCTGCCTAATGCTGTTGATAGCCACCGAAGCTTCGCAGTATAATAAAAGCCATTTCAAAAGGATATGTTATCCTATGGACGTCTTAACCAAGTAGATAGACTGTCTATATACAGTCGAATTATTTAATGATAGCGATGTTAATGAATTTCTCCGCTGTCATACAATATTAGTACATACAATAGTATATACAGATATATACAGTCGAATTATTTAATGATAGCGATGTTAATGAATTTTTCCGCTGTCATATAATAACGATTGCAGACCATCCTATAGATGTTTGGAAACCTGGAGGAAGTTTGGGCTGTGTCCAGAAACTGAGTCATTATAAAAACCCACAAAGCCATTTTGTGCTTAAGGCTTTTTCATTGTTCTCTATGTTGGAAAGATGACATTTTTTAGCGTTTTTGGTATATCATTGTTTCGATTATATTTTCAATATCTTCAATATCTAAAATAGCATAGAAATAAACGTATATGAGTTATCTCACTCAAGCTTGTTCTAAAATGGGACTCACAAAACCAAGAAGAGCTTTATTGTTTGCAAAAATTACCCAATTTTTTACTTTTAAGAAAGTTATATGGATGTAACGACCGCTCGTTAATGATGTGCGGATCATTCGTGGCAATCGCCTTGTTTATTTGCACCTATATTGAATTTCAAATCAGTTCTGAAGAATAAAGTTTTTCTATTAGCTATTGTTCACGTCAAAATCAGCGACGACAAAGACCTTGTCGAAACCAAAAAGTGTGTTATACGAAATATTTTGTAAAATCGAGAACAAGTAGTGTGTGAATTCCACTACATTTTATCATGGAATTATTGTGTACCTTGAAAACTTACTAAAAATTTAATTTATTGCAAAATATTGGATTATTTAGCATTTTAATTTAAATATATAAACTCAGTTTTGATTGCAACCAGTGACTGGATACAGAGCGCAATTAATACTTGAACACTTTTTATCGCAATAGTAAACCGTGTGTGACGCTCGCTTAGCTCTCGTTGTGGCGGCTGCTTCATCAAAGAATGAAACTCCTCTTGCGCCGTTGCTCCACAGCAAAGACTGACAGCAGAACCCAGTTGTGGCCCCTAGCACCGTGGTTCAGTACGTATTATAAGCATATATGATACGTATCTGATGCAGTACTTGATAGTGACGTACGAGTGCTTGCGAGCATGCATACGAATACAGTATTATAATTCTAGGGCTGGTAGTACGTTCTTCAACAGCGCGTTTATATAAAGTAAAACACGGCTTCCGTGTCCTGTTATAGATCCATCGTAGGGTGGTAGATCAGCCTCAAAGAAGTAACAGTACGTGTGTTCTTAGGTCACAATGCAACCATTACAGTTAGGACTAGGATTAAAGAAGGTGAGTTTGAAAGCTTTAAAAGAGAATTCCTGCGTATTTATTTTCATTTGCAACGCTGTTTGTGTTTTTTAACATCCTTTTCGTAATTCATTTATTAAAAGTTGGCCTGTAGTGCATCATATACAGAATGAACTTCGGAAGAGTCGCTCTTTTATGTAAAGGATAAGTTGGAGCAATTTTTTAAAGTTTTTGTGTAGTACACTCTTTGTTGTATATATAGAAATTTTTGAATTACATTATACGATCGAAAATATGTAGTACACCTTTAAAAGGATCGAAACATAAATCCCAGTCAATTTAATCATTTGTCGCTTGAATGACGTCTTCCTGCTAATGTCTCATCATTACCCAGCTGTAGGTATCATTACATTAGTGACAATATAGAGGCACTCTGACTACTCACTTTAAATGAGTAGAAAAACTCCAGAGTACAGAAAAAGGTACTTTCCTAACTTTTGATGGCATTTTCATACCAATTCCTCGGATTTACAATACGTTCACTCACATGGGAAATAAATGGGCTACGTGAGTTATTTTGTGGCATGCAGCCTAACGGCTACAAGTTGTAGCTGTAAGTTTGCAGGCTTGATACCTTATAGCAACTTTCCGGCTTGGCAGTCAAGTAAAAAGATTCCGGGAACTGCAAATTATGCGAACAGATATTATATTTGTATGGGCAGATGTTGTAATAAATTTAGTTAACAGTTTGAAGTTGCTTCTCTTAAAATATAGAATAAAAATTGGTACCTCTAAAGTAAAGTTTTATTGTTGCTTAGAAGCTCTTTCTGTATATAGCCGGTGTTCCTTTGAAACGGGTGAAGGTAGGAACAGGGGAAAGTTTCTTGACACCCGAACTTAATTTTTTTTGTTTGATTTGTTTATCTATTTAATCGTGCAACATTATAGTTCGTTTCGTCATAATTAGAAAAACTGTACTTGAAACCTTTATGCCTCTACTGGCTCAACTGGCTTTTGCAACTTAAGCTTTTATGTAGGAAGGCGTTCTGCAAGGCGTTCCACTAATTCTCGGCGAAACCGGTGGGTCAACAAACGAATTGGATTATTCAAACTTTCCATATTGATCTTCAACTGCGTCACCTAGAACATCTTTGATCAGCGCTCAACACTTAAAATGCATTAGTGTTTTACTGTATACAGATTATCGAACGTTAGGTGGCGTTATTTGGTCAAGGCCAGCACTTTTTTCTCACGTTTGACGCGTGTCTGCGTCACATCAATCGAAGCTCTCCGCTTAGCGGCAACAGTAATTTTAAAAGGCTAACCAACGCGTCCAAATGTGGCATATTTTTAACTAGACAAGGGGGAATCGAGAACAAGTGACTTTGCTTTATGGATTATTCCCGTTAATATGCTTCACGTATAAGTGCGGCACAGTAATGTCAGTTCGGTTTAGAACCAACGCTTGTTTGGCCATGTGAAAACGTAAGCTCCCGTGATAAATTGAATTCATGTTCTAGTTTAATGTTCTTGCTGCATGCCGTCCTTGGTGAAGATGCTCTGCTGCGGTGCGCTACTTAGCTCGGTTGGTACACGCTTTCTTGTCTGGCTGATCCGTATCATGCGCCATCGGGTTGGATGTTATAGAAATGCGTATCAGCTTACGTTGTGAAAGAACTCTTGCCGATAACACATTTATGCAGCATTGTCGTGTTATTTATATTGAATAAGTTCTTATAAGATCGAATCAGATCCCTTTCCCATAAGTATCTTATACTATGGTCATGTATGTACCTATGAGCCAATCAAGGTAAATTTGAATGGCACTATATCCACCGTTCTATAGATTAATCCTTATGATTAATTTAGCAAGTGAAATAATCCTATCATCGAAGGGTCGCTATGTTTCGCTTTCACTATTTGAAACCAGTTGGTCAGTAGCTTTCATGCGTCATATTCAATAGAATCATCAGATTGGCTTTATATATCCGTGTATAATTATATGGATTACGGTGAGTTTTTAATAATTGATAAGTAATACCTTTGGAGATCATTAGCTTTCAGGCTGTGAATATAGATATGCAGTGTTTCAAGTAGTTAAACAAATCAGATGAATCTTTGATACTTGTTTGCTCGTTGCGGAGGCAATCTGTCATTTTTAAAGTAATAAAGCAAATCAAAATTTATGAAACAATTCAATAAGGGGGAATATCTATGTTTACTGTGTCGATTTGTCAGCCGGAGAAAAATCAATTTGTACTGTGTACTCTAAACATCACTTAAGCTCTTAAGCTTGATTTGCTATTTTTATTGAGCGTATTTTAACAGTGCTGGGAAGTCGAATCAGAGTCTGTTTCTCACACTGCGATTCGTATTTGCTTGTTTCACGTACCCAACGACCCCATAAGTTGCTTAGGCTTAGCAAAGGGTATGAAAGACGAAGTATTTAAAAAAATAAGATGCGTGTATTCATTTACCGCCGCGCCATAATTTTTAGTTGGCCGTTTGAAAACGTACGTCGATTGTATAACACAGTGTAATAACAATATGTATTAGTAAGTATAGGACTATTTACAGCATATATAGGGATCACAAATATTACGTCTGTTGTACATATTGTTGAGCTAGTGGTTTTTAAGGAGTCGTTTGAAAACCCCATATGACGTCAGGCTATTGAGTGAGTTGCTCCATTACTTAGGGTCCCTAGTTTCGTACGTTCTGCTGTAATAGCTGTGTGCCTCAAAAATAATTTGGTTTGTGGCTTGGGTGTGGCTTGCACTTGTCAATCTGCTAAACGGTAGGATTTGTGGTCCGAGTCCATAGTAATTTTCAAAAACTATTATAAGCATCAGGTATTTGATAAGCGCGCGTGTGAGCATTTAAAATCTTGTGCTACTTTCGGGTCTTGCCGAGCCCCTGAACTTGCCTGAACGAGCCTGACATAGCATACACGGAGCCTGTCCAGGCGGTGTTCAGGGCCAAAATTTTGGTCTCATAGGTTACCTGAGAAGGCGGAAGGAAGAGGAGTTGTATATGAAAAGAAACGCGCAGGTTCCAAGTTTGTTTTTGAGATACTGCGTTGCACGTGTCGCTCGGCCCTATTTACGTATGTGTGTTATATAGTCTGCCATCATATCCAGGACCTCGTCATGTAATATTTACATGATTAAAAGGGGAATCGTTTCCCTTTGATGATAATCAAAGGGGAACAACTTTCCTTTCACTTAATATGGTATAAATAAATTGGAAATCCTGTCCGCGCAAGTTCTAACGAGCGTTCGCATTTCCAGGCCCAGGGAATTGTAGCATGTGATCAACAGCGCTCGCTTTCAAAGCTTTTTGCAAAGAACTTGGAACATATCAGGTACCAATGTGGCCAAACGAAAGTTTCAACGAATATTACAGTGTTTTTGAGGGTAGATAACGTTTAATCTATTTTGCATGGCACAATTAACCATTGAGCGGCAAGAAAAGTTTAAGAACATCGTTTCTTATGATTCAGTTTTTACGAAATTGATATTATTAAGAAATGATTTTCACGTAAAAGTTCGTCGCACATTACTTTGAGTGTTCCGTTTCAAACCCGGAAATTTTAAGGGCTATGACTTTTATCTCTTTGGAAGTAAACCATGTCAATATCCATTACGATACGTTAAATGTGTTTGCGCTAGTCTTCGTTCGCATTCTTTTATAAAGGCTTGTTGTGAATGGCTTTAGAAACATCATTTAGTAACGAAAATGAACCAAATATCATCAATTTTACGATAAACTAATACGTCAGTAATGGGTAATGGGTCTTGAACAATGCGGTTCTTTTTGAAAGATTCATGATAGAAATTGTAGAAGCGTACCAAAGAGAAGGCCGCATTAAGTCAGAAAAACTAACAATCTAAAAGCTGAGGTTGAGTATTTTTGACAGTACGTGTCTGAGATTAGTGGCCGGAACAACTCAAAACGGTGAAGAATATAGCATCGGCTCTTCAGAAATTGACGCTAAATGCAACTTGCATGATTGTAGCTAACAAGGCTAACGCAACCGTTTGCCGTTCTCGAAACGGTTTAGTCTTTGCCTTCCGAAAGGCACAAGGCAGAACAGTGGCTTTATCGAGGACAGGTTGAGTGGTAATGGCTGTCATTAGTGGCAGTGCTGAATATGCTCGGGCCTTAAGTTATGATTATACTTGAAATGTACATCCATGGAATATGTTACCTCATCATATTAGTAAGGCAAAGACAAATGCATACCCTCTTCCTCTGATGTGATACGTTTTTAAGGAAGCCTCCTATTCTCCAGATTTAATTCAGTGGCATTTTAGTATTTCCCATAAATAGAAGAGCACTCTACAAATCTCAAAGAATAAAAAAGAGGACCTAATAGACGTAATTGTCTTATGAAATAATACAAAGAGCGACATCACTGACCTTAAAGCTGAGCTAAGGCTAGCCCTAAAATATCTTAAGATATAAAAGAAGCTGTAAATGCCGTTTACAGGGTAGTAATGCAAGTAGTACATATAAAGCAGTTTAAAATACCCAGAGTATTGGCTCTGCTGCGGATAATAAGGGACACTAGTTACAAATTATACTAGAGATATTTATCTAACTTATCCGGTTTAAAAGTTATGATATTCAAAGACAGTTTGTTTTTTGGATCAATCTAATATATCAAAAAAGAGTGAAAAATCAGTAAAAATATAGTATGGATAAAAGAGTATGTTGAAGCCTTGGTTTAAAAAGCAAATCGATATGTTACGAGGCTTACAAACGAGGTGTTAGATCAAGCTGGCCTGTTAGAGAGATTATTTCTTGTGGCGGGAGGAACTTCGTCGCATATGGTGAACGTGCTCGAGGGTACTGACCGATCGTTGTCAGACATAACAAGTCATCTAAACAAGTGTGAAATGAATGACTATGATACAGAGAGTTGTAGATTGGCGGCATTTATTCCCATTCTTTAGTCCATATCTTTTGAAAGCTTTTCGCTAGATACTAGGTTTGGAGAAAATTTGCAGTTAGGCCGTGACTACTGAAATAGAAAGGGCGTGATTTCGGACGCTAAAATGAAAGCTTTGGGTTCCAACAAACCTAAACAAAGCTTTGGGCTCAAACAAAGAAACGTAGGTGCGGTGCGTGTATGTGCAATAAGCGCAACGAGTGGGGAAACGCGAAGAACAAACAGAACTTGAAAAATATGCAAGTCAAAGGAAGTGTAAAATGCGAATAGATTACGTGTACGAATAGAAACATGAAGAGTAGTGTACGTTAGATTACGTGTAGACCGGGCGTAGAGCCCGGTAGCTTGGTGCATTCGGATGCTCCTTGCGACAGGAAGAGACATATAGATGCATGGGTTCGACGCGCGCCGTTGCACGTTATATTTATATGGGGTCCGTCTTACGAAGTATGCCAAAAGTGCTACCGTGGGCGTTAAATGTTGGCTGATAGTTGGCTGAAGACGACGTTGTTCTTGAAAGACACACGTGTAACGGAAACAGGTAGTATTTAAAAGGCTAAAGGGTTAAAAGGTAATCCAGTCTCTCAAGCTGATGATCTTCATTTCTAAACCCGAAAATGGCCGGTTGCTTCCTCGCACTATAACGAAGCATCGTTACATTATTCTCATTCTAGCTTTCTGATCTGTGTGTCATATTATCACTATTTATTTTCCACGCGCTTGGCTATTACAGGGCACTAGTAAGTAGATAGGCGCTATCTTCCTGGTTGTGAACGCAGCTCTTGTAGCAGGTTTACTGAACTTCCCCCAGCTTGCAATGATACCGGCAGGGTTATCATCTCAATGATTATGCTAGTGGTAATTAAAGATTGCTTGCGATTAGCTATAATGCTCTACCTTGTCATTGCTTGTGTTAGTCTACTGCGCTAAAAAGCATGGGTGTTCTACGTATCAAGAGGTATTAATATATGTATAGATATAAGCTGATCCGTGCGTAAAATGGCGAATTTTGCATACAGTTTTTTGGGGAATTATTTGTGAAAGTTTCATGACTTATTTGTTCCTCAACAAAGAATCTAATCAGGCAAAGTACGACTCTAGCTTTGCAGCTGTTCTACAGCCTCCTCAAAACACCTATACATAACTTTATTACAACTATGTGCGGCTTGGTGTGCGAAAACAAACTGCTTGAGGTGAGTCGTTAAAAGACATATCCTACAGCAAAGGAAGATTTCGACGGCGATCACGTGGTGGCTTAGGCGGTGCTTCGCACGTGCGGCAAAAGGTCTGAACGGATTTGCTAATTTTTTATTGCTGTTTACTGCTACGGAACCTGTGTGACATTTTTGGTGATCATCGGCGACTTTTCTGAACGAATGATGGTCTCCTGTATCGGACCCGACTTCTGCCACAGGCGAGTAGAACAACAATGTTGTATCTCAATAGATTTTATCATATTTGTGTTACGCTGTATGATGAACATGCTTACCATGATAAAGCTTACCTATTTTAGGAATTATCTGTGAGAACTGCAACGAAGAAGGCATTCGTGGTCGCTGAACCTGTGATACAAAAGGCTAAGTACACTTCATATAGCATTAACTTTCAGGTACATGCACACACACACGCAATATGCAAAAGCTATTCATAAATGTTTAGAAGAACGAATGGACACAACGTCGTAGGATTTAATTTATAGTGTAATAATTTGTGCTTGTTTACTGGAATGATGCAGATGGTTCCTGACTCGCATTTTTTCATTTGCGTAGTGGCTACTTTCTCATACTGCCGCTGTGCTTTCCTAAGAAGATCGATTTTCTCAAATATCCCAGGTATAATTACACTTTCGACAAAAATCCTAATAGCCTAATAAAAGAAAACCGAACGAAGTAACATAAATAAATCCACGTGCACGTGTAAGCTTCATGTTGCGTGACTTTACTGTAATTTCTATAGTCGCAATTTACCGTACAACACTTTTGGTGTTTCCTCTATTGCTATATTTATTGATTCGTGGACAATAATTTGATTCATACTTTTTGTTGATTGAATAGCTCAGCTGGTGTGATTGCTGTGTTATATATTATCGGCCTAATTACGTATGAATATTTTTACGGAGGATTTCCTTCACCTGAGCAACTGTGGTCTGCTCCGGATATCAGATTTGCTTCTTTTTAACATCAACTAACAAATAGACGTACTCATGAAAATATTTTCGTTTAACTGTATGCAAAAAGAGTGTTTTTAATGCATTACGGTTAACATTTTATGGGGACACCAAAAGTTTGACCCGCTGGCGGTTTGTGTCATTCCTAGCTGTATGTTTGAATCCCTTATTGTATTCTTGTACACGCGAGATTACAATTACTACCTCACGCAGTATCTGCAGATCGATTGTAATACGGTATTTGACGACTTAACATTTGTCAAGCTATGCAAATGGTCTCAAAGGAAATTTACGAGGTAATTTTACATCAGCTTTGTTGTTAAAAACAAAAGGAATTGAATCCATTGGAACTTCTCAGGCGCTTCGTATTAATAGTGTAGCAGTGTTTGTTGTATAATATAAGAGTATGATGGATTGTCGAGGCCACGTTTATATTCGAATATTGTAGCATACAAGTATCATGGTAATCATGACAATTATGTTTGCAGCAATGATTGCAGGTTGTATAATTTCGAGCTACGTGTGAGGTTCGTGAGTGTAGACCTTCATGATGTGGTCTGACTGTTGACTTAAGAAGTTTATTTTGTATGGAGTATTTTGTATTATGTATTTGCATAAATCCCTATGTCAAAATTCGAGACTTTATTGCTATACATAGAGTAGAAACCTTGATGTTCTTGATACTAGCTTCTAATTTTAACATTTTCTATGAAGCGTATCGGTGACGGTGTCCGTCAAAATATCGGGGATCTTATAGCGGTGTGATGAAGATTATTAGTTAATTAGTACATCGAAGCGTTTAAGACCTTATTGTTGGCCTTTTAAGTGAGGTCTGTTTTTCAATTTTTCTGTTTGATTTTGTTGCCCATAGTGTCATGTGAATTCTATGCCGATTTATGTTTGCATAAAGGATAAACGAATTTTGTCTTTTGAGCGATCCATCTGTTTAGCTGTCCTTTTGTGCTATATCGTCTACTCGATCTCCAGTGGGTTAAAACACCTGTATTCTTCTAATGCAGATTGGCGCGTTTCGTGCTTCTTCCTTTAAACGTAATATACAAATTTATGCCTCTGTAAATGATTATCCCGTTAGCAACCGTATTGTAACCGTTTAATTGGATGTCTTCACAGTGATTTCTCTTTTTTCAGGTAAGTGTCTAGGCTATGCGATAAAATTTTACACTCCAGAAGTAGAATGGCTGAAATTATGTCTAGCATCTTTACCTTCAGCTGGACAATTCAGTATTGGTAATTGTTGAATTTTTATTTTAGGAATCTTCGAGTATCTCACCTTTGGTATTAAAATGGCCGGCGACGTCTTGGAAGGTTATTATCCTAATCAAACTGTTGTCTTTATTGGCCTTGAAGAACTTGACCTTAAAATCGTTACTACCTATCTAAAAAATATTTACTTATTTTTTAGAGCTGACCATTAGCCAACACTTAACGTCCACGGTGGCAGTTTTTGCATTACTTCGTAAGATGGATTCCATATAAATGTAAATATGCACTGGCGGGGATCGAACCCGTGCACCTACGTGTCTCATCCAGTCGCAAGGCGCATACGAATTCACCAAGCCACCGAGCTCGGCAGCTAGGGCTCTAAAGGAGTGAAACAATCAACCTAACAACGTTAAGGTTACCACTTTACATCTAGTTTTAATAAATTAATCCTTAAAAACCACCTTCTACCACAACAATAGAGAATTTTACTAATATACCATGTTAAGCCAGAATAACATCTACGAATATTCCTAGCGAATAATCCACCAAATGGTCTCTATGGTACATGAAATTTACTTATTACTTTATTTTGTAAAATAATCACTAACCGTCGCAATACGGCTATTGATGACGTAGATGCAGGTGGACGGAACGAATGAGGTCACAGCAGCCTTAACAAGTGCATGAAGATTGCGATGTAGATGTAATGGTATTATGTCCTATATATCCATATAGTTCTAAGAAATCATGCATATGACTACAAACCGCCAACTGGTACTCGTACGCGGTGGTAAATGATACATGCATTCTATTTGTTCGAGAAAATTTATTACACAGATGCGTTGCCAAACCGTAAGCAGCGTGGGCTCTCTAGAGTATATGCAGCGAGATACAATAAAATTGCTATACGATAAAAGTTCCTAAATGTTTAAAAAAGCAAATGTATGGCATTTATTATTAAACCGCATTCCCAGTTCTTTAGCATTGATTTAGTGAAATTATCGAGGTAAGGCTTACCATCGAGGCTTACCAAAATGATAGATTCCTCTCATAGTAAGTCCGAAGTCGTCTCACTGCGTCTATATATAGTTTGATCCCTCGGGTGAGTGCTTTATTATCAAATCGAATAACCTTCCACTTGAGTTTTCTTTGTTCGCTCAAATGGACTACCCGGCGTCACACAAGTCGCCCGTTGACTCTTCGCCTTTTTTTTATATGAGCCGTTCCTGTCAAGCTTAGTTTTGTTTCGCGTAGTAGTGTTCATTGTAGTCACTTGTTTTTGTTTAGCCTTCAGGTTCTTTTATTAATCTGATGTATTTGGCCAGACAATAATTATAGTTAACAAAAGGCGAACCATAGCAAGCTATAACCAAAATTCATAAAAAAAACTGCCTTTATTAGAACGTTTAGTAATGATAAAGAGCCGCAAAGTGCACCAGAGTCATCTCGTGGGGAAAATTCATAACAGTCAACTGTATCAGACTTGTATTATATTATTGCAACTTATTCATACAATTAGAATTGTGGGTCACATTTTCTACGTTGGACGGTGGCCTACAATAGCACTTCTGTATAATCTGCAAGCCTACTAGTCTGCCTGACACTTTACAGAAACAATTTTACCCTTCTTCACATCTGCTTGTTCACATTAAAATTGGGTTTTAATTGTCACTGACATGCTGTCGCCGCTATGGCACTTATGTCTTGAAAACTGGCAAGTTTTAAAAATATAAGAATGAGATTATCCCTTATTCAAACTAACATAACCTGCTAGGCACAACTACGGTTACAGAAAGTGGTCAGTGCGGTTTAAAATTGAAAAAAAGAATATGCTAAATTGTGTCTTTGCAGCATATTTCTTCTTCATAAAAATATGTAATGCAGTTTGGTTTCTAGATAGTTTATGTAGTCATGCTGACTTACGCCATTTTAGTGAAACCATTATAGAAGCAACCGAAGCTGTTCAGACACGATTAGAGTCTCAGGGGATTCACGAAGACAATTTTAACGAAATGTTACTGCGTACAATGTGCCTTTTGCGAACATTCTTCTACAGCCTTATAGGAGGATCTTATGTTCCACACGGGCGGTTACGCTTTGTAGGAAGCTTAAAACGATAATAACTCAATGACGTTTCTACCTGGCTTTTCCGCGTCAAAACCTCGAGCGAAATTTACTAGGCCGTAGTTCACCTGGCTCCAAAGGGTTTCTTTATTCCATTCTGTCATTTATATTTTGAAATTAGTTCGTTCTCTCATATAGTATTCGGTTTACATCTTCGAGTCTATAAATCAGCGAAGAGTGTATAACTCATTCAGATCAACCAAGAAAAACAAAAAACGTATACTAACATAAAGGTTACACAGTTTTAAACAGATAACAGGGAATAATAAAATAAAGCCTACTCAAATTCATATACTACTACTACTGCCTGCTTTGAATATTCTACATATCTACTATATTTTTATTATATAACTGTTATGATAACAAATAATTTTAAGATCAAATTGCGATATGGTCGCGTTATCTAAACAACTACTATGTTTTCAGCTCCTATTTATAATAATGGATGTTCAATTATCTTATCGTCGTTCAACACCGTAGGATCCGTGCACTCGTAAAATGGTAATAGGCATTTTAAGTAGCAGCACTTCCGGCAGAATTACCGTTATAACAAACGTATCTGTCTATAAGACTAAGACTAGATGACTGTTCGTGTATGATAAAGATGTTCTTTGATTCTGCTGAACTTTGGCAGGGCAACAAAACTCGACAAGTTGTGTTCTGGTTTCAAAGGGAGCAATGGTGAAGTATTTATTTCTTGCTCGATAATGTGCACAGGAGGTACTCTATAAGACATATTTGTTGCAGTGAGTTGTGATTGCTGTGAGCGAATTTCAAAATTCGTCTTTAGCAATGCCCTAAGAAGAGTAAGTGTAGCTGTATGGTACCTTTGTAACACTTTTATGGTGTCATGCTGTCGATCATGCTTCCTTATTCCTGGCTTACTATTCTCAAATAGCCGCATATTTAAAGGTGGTGCGTAAGGCAAATAGGTAAGCCCATACGACTCGTTTGATGGTAGTCCGGTGAAGATAGCTTGTTAGTTTGCCCCAGCCCAAACCCTGTACCGCCACTCGGACATACTCGGCACTCTATTCGTAGATCTGAAGATCTCGTTGTAGGCCAGTCCGTTCCGTGTTGCTCCCTTGTGATGCTGACGGTGTATAATCATATTACTTTTCGTGTTTGTTCAACCTGTATGGAGCGCCTATTCGTAGCCTGTTCACTGATGGCATGACTGACGGCCTTTTAACTAAGTTGAGCTACCAGTTTGTCGAGTGCAGCAGTTCGCGGCGGTGTTGGAATGTCTGGTTGTTTGGTGACGTAGGCAATAGTAAAGTCGCTGGAGAAGCAGTGCCGGGGTGGACTTTGGCTCTAGCTACTAATTTTTCCTTTGTGCTGTCCGCACTACTCGTACCGGCCAAGTTGGGTAAAAAGCAGTGATTGTGAACGTTGGTATATTGTAGTAGTTCGTGTGAGTGACTGTGGAAGCTTAGCTATCTATCAGCGCAGGCAACGAGTCTAATGATTATAGTGGATCACTGAGCTTCATTATGAATTGTAAGGATCACGCGGCAACAGATGCACAAATGTGGTTAACTTTCGTTTCATTCGTTAAGTTTCTTTTCGGAAATGTTCAAATGAACATCAGTTGGATCTCACACTTCTAAGAAACATGAGTTAAATTCACAACAAGGTTGATATATCCCCTTGGCTTGTATAATGAGAATCCTCTAAGGAGGAAAGATATGTCAAGATCAAGAAAGCGCAAGCTTTTATGAAGAGTGATATCAGGTCGAGTCGGATCAGCCTATATTACGGGAAAATTGCCATGTGAACAAATTATTCGAGCTCAGTCTGAACTCTTACAGTCTTTTATTGAGATCACTTAATGCATTGAAAGTACGAGAATGTTGAACATTTTGCCCGAAATGTCTAAACTAAGCAACTTCGCCTTAGACAATTCACCGTCAACGCCTTTGCACCGCTACATCTATGGCTATTTCGGCACGACATCGACAGACGGGAAATCTAATACCCATTCGATTGTATTTGGAATAACTAGCAGATTAAGCATGACCAACATCTGGGAAGATTTTTCCAGTATGTATAATTTGAAATCTTCTTGGACAGATACTTGTGCTCGTTCAAAAAGTGTTTCCTCCTGTTTCCTCTTTCTACTAAAAAATAATACCTCTCTTACCGTAAAGATCAATTGGCTTAGTTTTCCGGTTAGCTATAGGTTAAGCTTCGGCTATTGCGTTAAACGAAAAAAATGAGGCAATCAAGTCAGTGTGCGTTGTTCGTGACTTCGCTGGGTGATGCAGTATCAAATTCCCAAATCTTCAGTGACCACTTAAGATCGAAGCAGCTCCTACACCGCGTGACACACATTTAAAGTATTCGCGTGTGCGAGTGTAATGTGTTGGTGATTTCTGTTGTGTAAGCTCAGCTTATTGCAGATCGTTAACAGCGTCTCAAGTCGCTCATCGGTGACGTTGCCTAGCAAAGCTGTGAACGAAGGTAAAGCTAGTTGACCGCGGATAGCGAAGTAAGGCGTCGAGATATGAGTCAGGTGTGAACTGCGGCACTTCCCTCGCCTCTACTCCCGTGCTTCCGTCGGCGAGCCTAGCCGCATCTACTCGAAGCACTGTTTCGTCAACGGTAGGGGCGTGGCCGAATACCGCCATTGTCTTAGCGTCGTGAACAGTCCCCTGGACGCCCCCACCCCCACTCTCCATCTGTGAAATAGTGCCTAACGAACAGAGCTCGCTTGTGCCACGACACAACGTACAGCTAGTCCCTGATTTTTTGGACATCTGCGGCGTGTGATTCAGCAGTGGGGAATCACGAGAAACTACTAGCGAACGAAGCTGCAGTTAGTGGTAGTAGTAAGTTCGGAGGATCTGTTTGTTGCTCAAAAAGTGAAAAGAACTTGGATCTTGGCATGTTCGATCCCTTTATCACAAGGATTTAAGGTGAGATGACATGGCAAAGAAAATCAGTAGGCAGAAGCACCGCCACTTAACAGATAACAAAATTACGAGTAGACTCTAAGATCGGTCCTGAAGAAGCGTGAACTCACTTGGCGAAAATAGAGATCGAGATATTTGCTGCGTCACACGTGCCTAGTTGACGCGAAAGCTACGTGCATAGGCATCACCAATATCAATACGCGGCAGTACCTAAGAAAAGTAAAAGAAAAGCAAATTTGCTGTGAAGGTGACATTGTCAGATCAGTTAACCAAAGAGAATCAAAATCGATGAGGTTTTTGATTAATTTTTGACGACTTATGGATGGTTCTATGAATAAGCTATGCTGATGTACTGATTTGCACATTTTGTAGGTCATATAGATCTTATAGATGTATAGTTCTTTAAATATGCGTGCTTATATTTAAAAGCAAAGGGTCTAAGACCAATGGGATTCAAAATGCTTCGAATGACTCGAATATAATACAATTGTCTAAGAGTTACTGTCTTGTTTACTGCTTGTGTAATCTTTTGCAGAATAGACCAAATTCACGTTGAAACGGTATTCGATGCCTCATTCTAACCTAATTATTAGACGCTGACCCTATCTGTTCAGCAATTTATTTATTCAGGAAGGAACTGATGCGCCGCTAAAACCCACAAAATCAGCTACATTTCCTAAGTTCCTCGATATACGAAAGAAGATTCACTGTCAATTCGAACCTAAGATTTTATGGCTTCCAATACAGTTTCATCCTGGGAATGCTTTATCTCCGAGTAAACATAAGTGGCTTTCGACGAATAGGTTATCCACTTAAGTCGATGTAATGAAGAGCAAGTGCTGTTTTGCGGTTGTCGTTCAGCTTCGCGAGTAACAGCCCGCGTAGAAACCGTTTTACCCTCCAATCGTTACAAGATGACAATAAGATGTCAGCTCTTGAACTACCAGTCCGGTGGGCTTGTTTGCCAAAAGCCCTGCAGAAAGACCATCTCAAAAGGATCACACGGCTGCTTTTTTTTAAAAAATGAACCTAAATGGCGAAAATTGAGTTCTGAAGTTGGATTAAGAATTTTGCATACACTGTGGGAATATTTATGGTTTTGTAGTGTTATGCTATTTTTCAGGTGTACCACATTTATCAGAATAAAATACTAATTTAAATGAAACTGCCTTCATTCAAGGTGCTCTTTTAGCTACAAAAATTGTTAGATTGTTAGATTGCAGTTAGATTTATTCAATGCGATTCCAATCGGTATATCACGAAACATTATTTCGATACAGCTTTGGCAACATTTTATGCCTATGATTTAGGGAAACCTTTGATCCAAACATAAGTGGTTGTCGTGCAATAATTCTCCCTAAATCACAAGTTAAGGCGGCTTACAACCAATGTTGATTTTCAACTACAGGCATAGTATAGACAGCTTTTTCAAAAGCAGTACGCTCACATAGCTATATGGATATGATAGACTGGCTAAATTATTGCGCCACACTTGAGGCGGATTAAGCCCTCGAAATTTTGACCACAGCGTTGCTCCACTGATAAAAACTCCTATCCCATTGGTTGGCCTTTTTTGTTTGGCCGCTTTGGTAATTCGCAGCTCATCTAGTCGTACCTACGAAAATAAGTGAATTAAGCGCCTAGTCCTCGTTAACGGTCACATGAATATTTTTTCTAAGACGAGCAAGATTATGAGCATACTCACTATGGTAGTAATTCTCTGGTGGAGCCTGATGAGCAATGTCGCCTCTTTGGCCCAGCTGTCGAGTCACACATCAAGCTTCGATGTCTGTTCGCGCCATAGTACTAGAAAACGACCATGCTTCTCCTCCGCCAGTTCGCTTTCTTTGCTATAGGCGCGCGATACTATTGGTTGCTCGTAGAGATAGGCGTCATTGGTGTATTATGCCAGACACTAGTTTTGTCGTCGACGTCCTTACCGAGGGCAATTGACGTTTAGCTTGAATTCAATAGAAAGCAGTACAACCCGACAGTTTATAGGTTTTATGTGGCGTGCGGCCGTAGAGAGTAGTTACTTTCACAGGTTAACAAAACAGGGAATGCACAAGTTTGATACTTCTTGATCTTGAAAAAGGTCACGTAACAATTGTTAGCGGTAACCGAGTTATAGAACTGTTGGTGTCGTATTTAGTATCGCTTTCCGTAAATAGCGGAGGGACCATGCCCTCATTCTGGGCAGTTTTACGTAATAACTAGGAGACTGGTGCTATCCGGAAAACGAAACGCTGCCCACCTCAAAGCACTGTGCACGCGGTAAATGCAAACGCCTTTCGGCTAGCGATAATCAAAATAACAATATTAGCAGGAAGGCGCTCCGTAAAGAATACTATAAAGAGGTCTGAAAGTAAGCTAAGCTGTGAAAATGAGAGAAAATCTAGACAGAGAAGCTTGTTTGCTTTCCTTTTCCACACGCATTACCTGTAAAAGTATGTTAATGATAGCTGCAAGACAGTACCAGCCGCAAGTACATGCTTGAAACAGTATCTTAACTTACGATTTATCTAAAATGCAGTAATGATAACAAATAGCGAGTGTCAACGTGTGCTTGTGTGTTTTTGATGCTCAAATCCAATGCTTGGTTCACCGTGTGTGCACATGACATTGTACGAGATTTACTTTCTAGAGAAATCGCAAAGCTCACTCGGATTAAGCTTGCTTATAGCATAAGTTTGGTTTATATCGAACCTTATGTATCTAAGAACATCGATAGAATAGTTACATGTGTCATTGAGGCTTCGGATATCCTTCGCAATATAAATTCATTTTCGGCAGCCCGCGAGAGACAAGCTTTTTTTGCCCTTGCCAGGTTCTGCATTGCAAGATGTCGGTTTAGAAATAGAAAGTAGGCGCAAATAAGAAAAATGCTTAATTTTTACAAACGGTTCTACTTGTTTTACGTGAATTGAAAATAAGTTGCACCATAAAAAACAAAAAGTAGGAATATCTTTGGAACAGCATAAGTGTTATGCATCGCAAACTCCAAATTTGTTTTGCCATTATCTCCTATGGTTTAATGATATAAAAGATTCGCTCATTAACTATTCGGAATTTGTTTTAATTGAATTAAACTTCAATTTATCGACTGTCTGGTCAAAGAGTTTTGCCTTGGCGATCACCATGCACTGCAATAGTTGCCCCACTGCCGCCTATTCACGCTCGGCAATAACATGATAATGCTTGTCCACATTTACGGGGTGTGATCACCGTCGTGGATGGATGTTGTTGTTGTCTTGACAAGATGCCGGAAGGCGACAGTTTACATATATGTATGAACCGTTGCTCTTGCCGGCATTTATCCGATTGGTATTCGGAAGAACGACGGTTAGTAGGTTTCTCGTGTGCGCACCAACAAATTATTTCCAGATGGCGTTATGGTAACGTTCAGCTTTATGATATGCACTTTGGGTTAATTCGAATATATAATCGAATTTTATGGGAACCATTTGAAATATAGTTTCTCCTTATATCACTTAGGCTTATCAGTAAAGGTTTCATTAGTTGAGAACACATTGCCAAATCCCCCGCTCGTTAACTCTAAATCACTTGTAAACTACAATATATTAGGTCGCTGTTCGACATCTTAAATATAATGCAGCCATAGATTTTTATCGGTGGGTGTTATTGTGCATCCCAATGACCCATTAAAAATTCCCATTTAAAAATGAGGGCATAATTGAGAAAAGTAGGAACATATGTGCCAGTATCAGCATAGATTATTGCCATTAACAGCCGAATATCTCGTAACCCGTTACGTGAGCAACAGGACAACAGAAGGAGAAAATACACACTTAGCCCTCTGACATATGCTTTTGGGGCCCAGACCAGAATTCCGTTTCGGTTTCACTAAGAACATTCGTGAGCCAACGAGCCATTGTCTTAATTGTTGGCCACAAGTGAAGCCCGTTAGTGTCACAAATACTCAACTACTTCGGCATTTTCTACAAAAAGATTTTATATAGAATGGATTGCTATATATAAATTACAGTGCAAACACGATTATTGATGTTGTGATTCTATACGTACATGTGAAGCTTATTTTATTTGACTTGGATAGTTTGGGGAAGTGTATATTGTGTTCTTTATTTTGGCTAAATAACACTTGAACAAACGTTAGGGAAGAACCACAATCATATTGATGGCATTTGAACAATATACAACCTTCTACACTGATTTATGTGAGGCAAGCTATTGAGTACGGCTATCTCCACGAAAACTTGTCTTTTCAATACGTGACTATTTGATCTAATTGAAAACTGAATTGGGCCGGGACCTCTACGGCGGATGCGCGTAATAATGATAAAAAATTGGCTATATTCACTATAATTTTTTGCCTTATTCTAAGCGGATGGTTTCTAAATGAATGGCAAACTGTACGGCAAAGCCAGCGGAAGTCATGGGGATATTTCTACAAAAATGTGCAGCACGTGACAATACTATTATGCTCCGAATGTAGCATACAATACAGTGATCCTAGTTGAGAGTGCTAGTTTCAGCTCATACTTTACGTACATAAGTGATGATAAGTGTACGACATCCTCGTGGGATTACGAAAGCAGGTCACAAAATCAAATTAGAGCAAGACTTTGTTCAGTGCATACCAGTGGAGACCAATGATGAGATGACAGCTTGGTTTTTAAAAAATGCCACACTTCTACATTTAGACTAGCCACCAATGAGGATGTTTGTGTCAAATGCTACGGACTGAATTGGCATGCCGATACTGCTAGCATTTTCGTTAAGGCAGTTCATTCCAAATTTAAAGCTGAAACATTTCCTAGCTCTACATTGGTATGCTGTGCACACCGATTTCTGAGAATGGCGGGGTATTAGTCTTCTTGCTAGTGCTGCAGTGACCAGATTCGAATTCGAAGGCGGATTCGGGCGAATATGTATCTGCAAACGCTATGTAGTGTCAGTTGGTTTTCGGTTAGTCGATGCCATGACGCGACATGACTCCGCACGCCGCACCGCGAATCAAGAGGCACCTGGACCCCACTCTGTCACTCACTCTTTCTCTCATTGCTCCCCTGGCTGCTCGACGGATGAGGAGGAGGCAGACATAGCCACCGTTTGCCGCAGCTGCGCAAAGAGGTGACGCGCTGCCAAAGCGCGCACCCCAGCACTGCGGTCGGATATTGCTGGTGCTTGTGGTATCGGGGTGCTCTTCTTCGTTTTCGTTCGCCGGGGATCAAATTGAGCCAGCCGACGGCGACGGACGACAAATCCACAAACGCCTTGCTGCAGCGTCGCGCAAAACCGATCGCCCAGACGCTCAGCTGACTTCGACGCGATGAGGTGTCTTGGCTACTGTCCATTCGTGGTGCTGCTGCCCGTTCTGCTCACGGCCGTGTCCGTCGTAGGCTCACCCGTGCAGCGGCCCTACGGTGCACGCGCCGATGGAATCAGTCCAGGGGGACGTGCAGCGGCCTCGATGCAGGCTCGTGACCGCGCGCGTGAGCGACGCGAAACTCCCGCTCCGGTCACAGGACGTACGATGGAGCCGCGCCAGTTTTTCGGTGGATTTATGCGGATGTTTGAGCAGGCTGAATGGGACGTGATCTTTATTAAGATGACTCGTGTGCTAGTAAACTACTTTACTGATATGGGATTCAAGATGATATTTGGCCAGACCGGACGTTCATTGGAGTCGGCAGGACCATTTCGGACCTATGAGATTATGGATCGATTTCACGAACGCATCAAGAAGAGTCATTAATACTTATATCGCTGTCAGTGCTGCATGTCTGGTTAGTGCGCGATTAGTAACGACTGAACAGTGGCGAGCTGCAAAAACATTATCATTGATTATTGAATTTATATGTGTGAGAAACGAAATTTATTCTTTTATTTGATGGTTCTATTAAGAAACGATGCCTAGCGGCGGATACTAGTCGAGTGCGAGGGTCATACGGAAGATACAATCATGTAAGCGTTGCATATTTAACACAATAAGGTGCAATTCAAGATTATTTGACAATTAGCAACAAAAGCTTTGAAGGACAAGGTTAGTCCTGACTATTATCACTTGGATGTGTATGCCTTGTGATGCGCTATCTGTGGTATATATGCACGGACGCTGACTTGGCTCGAGCACAGTACAGTGTTTTTTGTTCTGCCTAAAAATATTTCAAATATGCTAGTAGATCTGACATCTAGTGAATGCTATGAATAATGTGTTGAATTAGATAATCAAAATGAGAGTGGTTAGTCACAGCACACGATAGTAGGTCAAATGACAATTTATTACGCGGTAAAGCAGAGAGCCATGCTGCTGTGTCTGCGTGTGACCAAGTTATTGCCGATAAAATTGCTGATAAATCGAAAGGCTGAGCGATGCATCTAATATAGTTCTCGAAAAGCAAAAGAGATCCGGTTTTGAAGAATGACAAATAACCTAATGGTAAATCAGCCAAATTCTGCAGCGCCCCGATCCAGTTCGGGACATCAAGTAGCTTTTGTGTACGAGATACGGAAGATTTCAACGACGTTAGGGCAAGTCCGACCAGGCTGTACAATGACTGTAATAGTTCGCCTGATAGGTGCAAAAGATAAAGAAGATAATGGTGAAAATGATGGTGTGTAATATTTTGTAAATAAATTTATCATCTTTTATATGTTCTTGGCTATTTTCATTTGGAGGTAAAGTAGACTGTGTAACGTATGCTACCGGATAATCTTTCTAGCGTAGGACACGTAACATTTTTAAGTGGTTTTAAGTAGCAAAGTTGTCTGCAAAAAAGGGTTTACATACTATTCTTTTTGGTAGTTGTATTTTACGTAGTCGTTTTATTTCGGTGGGATTAGTAATGAAGTCCACATCATTACAAGCTAAGTCAGGTTGGTCGCAATTACAACAAAGTAAGGATAAATGACGAGCAGGAATGAACTGGGGGGACTAGTAGACTAAAATTATGGGCACCCTAAACGCCATATAAGCACACATACTAAGATAACAAGCGCTGGTCTTTTGAGAATCTAATCATATAATGTTGATAAAAGTCTGTTACTTATCAAGACAACCTATAAAAAAATATTTAACAAAAATGAGAAAAGTATATTTAAGAAACCATATAGAGCTTAAGTAAAAAAGAAAGACGAAAGTGTCCAATAATAGTGGTTACCTCACAAAATGTAGCGATACTTAGCCTATGACGCAGTCTAATTTAATAATGATTGATGAATTGTTGACAGCAGAAGATAATCGGCGGCGTTAGCAGTCACAAAATGGGCCGTTTCGGGTCGGCCCTTGGCCCGGGTTTGGGCTCTTTCCTCTTCACTTCCAGTATTATGGTTTCCATCATCGCCTTCTCGTTATTACGGACACCCACCGGAGTATCGGCTCAGCTAAGTAACAACCAAAACAGCGGAAATTTTCGGGAAAGTCAACAGATTTACTACCCTGAAGTAAGTGGAGGAGAGGTAGAATAAGCACGTCTAATAATGATCTCGGGATTAAGTACATTGTTTCGGCTAATACTAGTGTGGAGTTTAATACAACATACTGTGGATAACTCTGATGGCTAGTAATTTTTTGCAGATAATTCGATATAATTTTTTTGGGGAAAGGTGTGTGATGTGATGTAAGGCGAATGATGATTCGACCAATATCGACGATGTTATATGTTATTGCGCATATTTCTGTTGTACCCTTATTCGCAACATTATCTTTACGGACATTTGTCTCCAATTACTTATTCCGTACGGAAAAAAGCCGAAACAATACGGAGTGTGCGCTCCGGTTAGAACATGTATATTAAGTTGAGGTCACCTGGCTATAAATTCTATAATCTCTTTTTTATCTTTACAGATACCAAACTCCTATATTGGGTTCCGCCGCATGCTTATGTATCCTTATAATGAAGGGGACAGAGCTCCAACGGATGCCTCAAAGCCTGAACACGAAATGTCTCTGACCAACCGGTTACCTTACTTTGGATTTGCCTACAAGTACATTAAGGTTTGCCTCTATTATATAATATTTTGTTAAGCCAGTGGCATTAAATGCATTCAAATGCTCTAGTCTATATCGAATGTAGGTTAATGCATGATAAGAAATCGAACTTGCATCTCCTTCTTATTATCGAAACGGAATTTTTATCTTTAGATTCATACGAATGGCTTCGTGCATTTCGGTGGAGGTCCAAAAGAGTACCGACTGCCACTCCAGTTTCCATTGAAGCCAGACGACACAGTCAGCGAAAAGGATCCAGCCATTATCGCGGCTTGGCTGACATATCAAGTCTTTGACGAAAATATTCGCGAATCAGGACTTTATGCCAGGCTTGTCAAGATTAGAAAACGCAGGTAGGAAATATGCCAAACGCTCTAAGTGCCTTTTAGATATTTGGATGTCTATTTCATTCAGATCAATCTGCAATACGTGGCAAGGTAAACTCGAGAGCTTTTTATCAACATATAGGTAATTATAAACTTGATATGAAGATTTATCCATTTGAGTGTGATAGACGCCAGACGCCATGTTAATAATAATGACGTTATATAAACACACAATCTGAAACATATTGTAACGAGTACTGGTAGTATTCTCCCAATATGTCCTCCAAATAATGCGAAAAACTAGTACTACGGTTTTAGTCATCGTAAAATTAATGGATCTGCTAACTTGCTTCAGTTTTGTAGCATAGATAGCATAGATTGTTCAACTTTCAATGCTAGGATTGTAAATCGATATTGACGACATTTAGTGTGAATACCCTTAAATTAAGGGTTTCAAAAAACAATAATCTTCGTCTAACATTGCAGCGGCCTATAATAAAAATTGCAGTGGATGATGTTTATGCGCGTCTTATAATTAATCTATTTTCAAACGTGTTTGTGCTGAGACACAGTGAATTGGTGAATTGCCACTCAGCTATTCAGGACAAAAACGAGTGCTGGCTCCAGCTTAGACTTCACGATGATTTCAATGGTGGAATGATTGGTTCGCAAGGATTTGCACCGACATTCGCTTTGATCGTTACTTGGAGGAATACAACTGTACGTCGAATTTCCCATTTTTTGTCGCATACGTTTTGTTGTAATATAGTATTCATCGTGAATTTCGTCGAAATAGAAATGACTAGGACTGTTGAGTATGGTATACGAAAAGTGGCACTATCTAGAATACAATTCATACAGCGTAAAGTCCATTCAATACTTACGCTTATTTAATAAGCTAGGAGTGAATACCTTAACCAAAACAAACGTTATTCAAATTCTGTATATGAAAACTCAAGCCCTGTATTAACAACAACTTTGTCAATAAACCAAACTCGAATTTAATTTCATTTAATTCACACTGTTTAGAAATTAATTAGCGACACTGAATTCAGAAAGTTCATACAAGACGAAGTGGTAACGCATACAGAGTGCTCATCTCTTCGGTGGTTGCTCAGATGCCGCAAACGGAGAGGAGGGGTCAGTGGCAAAAAACCAACACGTTTCAAATGGTAATCGCATCGGATGAAATTCGATCATACGTTATGTTCAACTATGAGAAAATTGACTGGATTTCGTCCGAAGACAGAGTAAGTAACAATGTTCATCACGTCATATACTGGTAAACAGATTATCCTTGTAATATAGACAACACGAAGGGTTGGCTGTCTTTTCAAATTACAATGTTTTAAATGGTAATCTGTAGACTGCTTATTGCATACCATTAAAGACCTGTGAGAAAAAACACAATCTTAGCTTCGAAGTTTCTCAAATAACATGCTTTCTTATATTTTATATACATAAAGCTAATTTGGCATCGTACGAGTCATTTCCTGTCGAACGTATAATCATTTGATCCTAGATGTCTGTATGTAATTTGTGCGTATAATTCGTTATGACATCGTGCCTAAAAGCAAAGGGTTTGGTTGTTACACATATTTGGTTATGCAATCATAAGTAGACCCATAAGTTTTATACAATTTAATGTTAGATAAAATATTTTTGCATTATTCCGTAAAGATGTTACATGTTTTATAAAGAAGCAAAACGATTTGTCTTGAATGAGTGAACAAGTTGGTGGTGATCTATTTGTTTAAATCTAAATTACTACTCTTGAAGGTCTCTGTATATTTTACTTCGCCGAAGGCGATGTGTAATTTACTTAGAGAATGTTATTTTTACTGTGGTTGTTTGCGATTGGTCCAACAGAAAGATGGCACCAACGGACTTAACCCATTCATTGGCTTCAATGCCGGAAACACTACGCGGGCGTACGAATTCTTCCCATACTCACAACAGCCGCGAGTCTCACAAATTACGGAGGGTGGAGGTGAAGAAATGAAGGGCCGCTACATCTTCCAGATTAATGAAGAAATCTACACAGGAACTTGCATCAATTGGGGTATGTCAGCGTTTTCTTTGCTATACTGCTATTTATTTTCTATGATCGTTAATTCTTATAAATAAGAAACTGATGGCACTGCGAGAATTTCATGTACAATAAATGCTAAGTGAAATATCATTCATAAACAATTGCCCTTGTTTTGGCCTCATTTGCATGCAAATGGTGGTGTATAATACGATGACTTCGCTAACCTAAAGCCTTCTTTAGTTGATGCGCAAGTTGTTACGTCGAAAATCCATTACTTAATGAATTCTCAACTGAGATACAATGCGAGTTTAAGATTGATTGGGTTGTTATAGCAGCGCGCGGTTTAAACACCATGAATACTATTTTGGGGCTCTCTACGCAATATACGATTTAATTCAAGTTAGCTTTATGTTATGTGCCCGAAGACCGTATTGGTCAAAAGAGAACTCCCATGTGTATAATTATATTGTCCAATTGCTCCCCACTGCTGAGCCATGGGCGGTAAGGTTCTTCCCTAAAGAGTTTCAGAATTTTAGACACGAAGACAAGTTTACACTTTTTCTATTATCTCTATAACGTTTTTTGTGATCTAAATGTTTTTTTTTCACACAGAGCTAGATCCCCACTTAATCAAACAGCGACCCCGATTGTCTTTCTTCCCGAAGTATGCCAACATGTTGGGCGGTACTATGATCAACGTGACAGGCCCGTGCTTTCCGGAGCGCGCGAAAATCGAGTGCCAATTTCAGGACATGAGTGGGGGCCGTTTTCCAGCCATCTACCGAGACAGGCATCATGCCTCATGTTACATGCCACCAGTATTCTATCATGGCTATGTGGATCTCACCGTTACAGTTGATGGAGGTGATGCGTTGTTCTATGGACGGTTCTACATTCGTAAGTATCAAATAATGTTAAATGTTGGCTGCTCAGCCTTAAAAATATAAGATGTATTAACTCACATCCGCAGATACGATGATCTGCATATTATTCGATGTTTGCAGTATCGACTGTATAATATAAGTTTGTTATTATTGTAAAGCCTATCAAACTAGTCTGTTATTTGTGTGCCAAGCTAGCGAGTCCTCTTCATCCTTACAGAACCGCCGCAGTTGGCCAACGAAGACATTCTCATTGTTGACGATGCCGACAAGCAGGAGAAGCCACGAAGTATGCGACTGCAATGGAGGGTTGACAAGCTGTCGTCGATTCGAGATGACACTCGAGAAATCGGCATCCACCTTTGGGGTTTCGCCGATGACAAAGAATACCCCTCTCTGACGTACATCACACAGCTTGGCACTGCAGGTATTCAGGAGCGGGAAGTCAATTTTGATCTTTCACAGTTTCGGAACAATAATGATCGTGATAAACTAAATCTGCAATTTGGCTTTATCAGCATTAATCTCACAAACGCAAACCTGCAAAATCTCGACGTCGACGAGAAGTCACCGTAAGTATAAAATTTATTTTCTTAGGACAGTTTAGCTCTCTGAGCAAATGGTAGCTTAATTGTAGTTTCGGTAATACGGCCAGATACAAACGGTTCAGATACAAAGGATTTATTAAGCATAGAGGTATTAATAGAGAAGACTAACAAAAACTGTTACTGGCCTATGAATGGAATGAACTTTCACTGTACAGTGGATGTTTGGAATAGGTTCCAAGCTGTCTCGGTGGCTCTCATCAAGTATTGTAGAACTCGTGTACGGTGAAAGTACTCGTATAATTCTTGGAATATTTGTGACCCATCCTATTATTCTCGGTGTTCCAGGATGATTTGGAGCCGGCCAATGCCTTTATCTTGGTATTTCTGGCCTCAGTGGGAATACCAGTTCGGCTCGTATTGGAAGGATGCATTCTGTCACGACTGGTTTCAACACGAGAGAGAGGGAGACAAGTTTGCCATTACGGTGTGGAGGTATATCGGCTTAATAGCTATTGTGAAAATAACTTGTGGTTGATATTTTTCAAATAATTTTTAGTTGGAAAGACTACCTGACTAAAATCGGTGTCAATCATAAAAAATTAATAAAAAATTTTCAGATGTCCATGCACTCTGCGTCAATCAGAGTTGGATCGTGGTCGTTTCGCTCCCGATACACTGTGCAACACCTATAGTCGAAAGTGCGATCCATTTTACAAGACCGCTCTACAGTGCGTAAAATCGGGCAGACCCAGTGTGGGAGGATCCGGCCAAACCTGTTGCTATGATCCTGAGGGTGAATTGATTTTGACCGCTGATAGTATGTATGGCGGAAAGCCACAACGCTATTTTAGTTATGGTAAGCTGATAAAGTTGTCGCACTTTTCTATAGCCTTTGTCGTTTCGTTGTACAGCATGTTTTGCGTTACACATATAGAAGAAAAATAACATATCCAAACAACATATAGGAATAGCAGTAGATATTTAATATATTAGTTGCAAATGAATGTATCCTGTGGATCCATTCTGATATTTCAGGTGTTCTACCTTACAATCAGCGTTCAAAGGTTGCATCTCTCGCTACTTGGCAAGCTGACATGATGCCGTTTTTCACGTGCTGTCAGTGGCAATCCGAAAAGGATGATTCGAATTCTTGCCAGAAATATAAGTATTTCCGTACCTCTCAGGATTGCTCGGCCTACCAGCCACCTGGCTTTGCTGCCGTGTTTGGGGATCCACATTTCCTTACGTTCGACGGAGCTAACTACACTTTCAATGGTCATGGCGAATTTTCACTTGTACGAGCCGATAACGAGAAGGCTAAACTTAATATCCAGGGTCGATTCGAGTCACGACGCCGGGAGCACTTTTCCGACGTAATTGTAAACGGAACTTACCTATCGGGTGTTGCTGCTCGCGACAACGTTTCGTCAACGGTTGAATTCCACCTACGTCCGTTGGTGGCGAGATGGCAATATCAAATGTATCTAATCGTGGATAACGAGTACATCTACTTCTGGGATGAAACGATGCGAACACAGAACTTTAAGGGTAGGAAGCCTTACTTAAATTATAAGCGTGTACGGCTCGTCTATTCATGAGTAATCGCCTTGATTTTTCTTTGTTACTCTGGAGTACGACGTTCCGCCTGAGCTTTGCATCAACTGTTTACATTGAAAAAGTCATACATGGGTTGTGTTGCTTAAAAGTAGAATGGCAATTCACTGAAGCATTGAATACGTCTTACGGAGTAATGCAAAAAGCACTATCATGGATGTTAAATGTTAGCTAATGGTCAGCTCTAAAAATATATATGATGAAAAATCCGTGGCGTCTCCACAGAGTAACATATTGCCAGTTTGACCTGCCAATCCACTAGGCGTGTCGATTTACCAACCGACCGGGTACTACAACATGTCGAAAATAGTGGCCATGTTCGATTCGGGTGCTGGAGTGGAGGCAAGCGTGATCAACGAACAACTTGTATTGCACGTGTTTCTGCCTGTCGAATTCGTGGTGCGTAGTTTGGTTAAGAGGTGTGCAACAACACTCGCAATTTCAAAAATGCTTTGAATCTTTAACGCCATGTAACAATTTTAAATATTCAAGTTTTGATCAATAAAGGGCTCTTCAAACTTTGTACTAGACATCATGGTCTCAATGGATTTAAATTTAAAAAATGTCTAAAAGAGCTAACATCAGGCTAGTAATTCATAGCGGTTATTTTCTGAGAATACGCACCGTGATAAGTCACATTTGCTATGCCTTCCAGTTTGTGGTACATTTCAAGATCACGAAGGAAATATACTACATTCGTCATATTATCAAATATTATCATTAAATAGCACTTGTGCCATCTTCATGCAGAATATCACAACCGGATTGCTGGGAAGCTGGGATAATTCTGCCGACAATGATCTGTCACCTAACCAACAAGGTGTCGGCGGCATTTCAAGTCAAACTGATAAAGAAATCTACAACGAATTCGGAAATAAACGTGAGTTGTCTCCGCGTTGTACCCATAATTCAATGCACCTCTGCTTACTGAACTACATAAAAGCATTTTCAAATAGCAAGTGAGTATTACTATTTATCAATATTAGTTTGCGTCAGATTTACTGTTTTCCGACACTTCGCTCATTGTTTTTGTCTATAAAATTGCATATATCGCCATATATTAGATCTTTGACAAACAAACATGTTAGGTAACTAAACCGTGGGCCTGGCGTCTATGTTTCGCATGCTTGGGACACTTTCAGATCACTTTAAGCTTGTTTAGGTGGTGAAACTAATCTAAATACATAAAGTGCAATCTATTTGCTAAAGATGACACTTGGCTTTATTCTAAAATTACTGAAAACTATGTGTGTACAACCTATGTCCGCCTAGATCGACTCAACGAATCGGCTTCGCTTTTCAATCATCAGTTGTTCGGGTACAACTTTGGTCACTATGACGACGTACATTTTCAGCCGTTCTTTGCAACTTCACGGGGCATTGCAGCTCCTTCAAATGCCACTTTTCGAGAACGGGATTTAGAGGAGGTTAGTTTTCTAGGTGGTAACCTTTTTCCATAAAGTGTGTCTTTTGGCGAGATTACTCACAATCAAAACGAAGAAGAGTACTGGATTTTGAAATATTACAAGGCTAGAAGTCAATTTGCCTTTCATTTCCTCTCGGCTGTTAAATATTTGATCCTGTCCGACTCTACTGTAAGATACGACCGTATTAGCGTTAGAATCTGAAGACGTGTACAAGTATGATACATAGCATTCGTTATCACTTATTTATTTTTAAAATACCGGCTATGAATAAATCGGCGGAATGTTGCATATGGTGATAGATCTTGCGGTGCAGACTTCAATTTCTGAAAAATAAAAACTTGTCCTTCTTCATATTCTTCCCTCATTCAAAAGACGTGTGCAACCTCTCGGGCTTGCCGCTTCGATTATGTTGTCACCGGAAGCAAGACGTACGCAGCTACGACAAAACTGGTTGAGGCATCGGCCCAGAGTATTGCAGCAGAAGTAAGACGCACTGAAATTCGTTGCCAGGCGCTCGATAAACCGGCACATGGACTAAAGTCCGAAATAAGAAACTTTGTCGGCAAGACCGTTCGCTTCACGTGTGCGCAGGGCTACCGCCTATACGGTCATGAATACCGCCAGTGCAAAGAGACTGGCTTGTGGTCCTGGGGAGAGGACCCATCATGCAAGAGTAAGTCTTGAAGAACACCCTTTGATTGTCGGTTTTATAATATTTTTGATATAAATAATAAAACATTCTGCGTCTTCAATTTCTGCCTATACAATTAAACAATTTTGTTAAATGAATTTCGCTTCTTATGCATTCTAAAAGTGCAAAAATTCTTTTGGTCTATTGCGAATGAAGCCAACTCATTACTGTGAAACTTGTAGGTATCCGTGCCCATACAACCGCTATGGTCGGAATCACGCTGGGAATTATTATGCCGATTCTCTTGCTTCTATGCTGCATTTACTTTTGCTTCTGCCGTCGTCAAAGGTCCCACGAAGAAGGCGAGTCCTACTTTACAAAAGAAGCTGGAGAGTAAGTAATTATTATTAATATTATAATTATGACTACTTGGTTACGTACACACATGCTGTAATAAAATATTTGCAAAGCTTGTTATTTAGGTAGAAAATGAGAATATATCATTTTGGATATTTTTATAAAATCTATTTGAAATTGCATATATGCATGTTTTTAAACAAACGTTGTGTCTGCACATTGCGAACGCATACCTCTTTCCGGGTTCTGTCGGTGTATTACTGAATTGATTACTTCTTATCAAATAATTGTCATGCAAAACCTTCATGATCTATGCAAGAAACATATGTGTTTTTACCTACAATATGAACTATTATAGAATGAAACCGTTTACTGAGAAGCCACCTCAAGAAGAGCCATCGAGCGCTTACCAGCCTCCGGAACAACTGTAGGACAGCTATTCGTTGCGTTCTTCACGGATCTTGCCAACAACTCGTATCGCGAGGCAGTCCCTATAGACAGCAAAATCGCCATATCACACCATTCCGTCTTTGCAAACAGTCTACTTTCTGTGTATATACATAGATTAAACCAGATTTTCTGTCAATCCCCTGATCGCTGGAAACATTTCTCTAATGGCCCACGTGAAAACGTCTTGAGCCTAAGGCTAGGGCGTACGGCACTGCCGATTATTAACGAGTTTCTAGTGATACATTAGAGGCCCGAAAGCTTGTTGCTCTAGAGTACGCCTTTTAACTTTCTTTCTTGCCTTCTTTAAAATGCAAGCCGTGCAGTCATCAGCTACGGTTGGTACCGCAGCGGTTAAAACTAGATACGCACAATGGTGCGATCAGGCTAACATCTCTTGCACTCCTGTAAGGAACAACTTTCGCTGCTGGAAACATCACTATCACGAACATCTGTCTGTATTCGTATTCTCCCATTGATTCTAATGCGTGAATAAACAAATTAATATTGAAGTAGCTAATATTGAAAAAGTTAAATATTGAAATATGAAAAAATAATTTAGGAAAATAAATACTATTTATGACAAGACATTTCTATGAAAGGTTCATGTTTTTTGACCCCCTCGCTTTATACAGGGATTGACTATAATCAGCGGTTAAAATATACGCACAATTGCTTGGAAACTAGTTGTAAACGTACACAAAAAAAATACGGGTCAGAAGTTGAATGTATGTGAATCTTAAGCGAAGTTTTATAAGTCTGCTAGAATTCTTGATGAGCGGGTAGTTGAATGCTTGTTGAACATTTAATATATGTCTATGATACACGACTAGAAACCGCTGTTGCATGCTCTGGGTCCCATTTTGTTGGGGTGTGTAGAATGGGATGCTAAATAAGAACGTAGCAAAAACCAAAGTTGCGCAGGTTGAATCTGTGATATTATCACATATTTTATTTTAAATCACTATTTCATACAAACATACAACACATAGATACACAATGATTTTCTCCACAAAAGAGCGTGCACTATTTGACCGTAGTTCTTAACCACCACCAAAGGCTACGATTGAGGGTTTTAAAATCACTGAAAACCCAATTTCGGAATTCTCTATTGGATTGCACTAACTTAAAAAACTGACCATAATTACATTCACTTGTGTGCATATACATATGAAGGCCATGAGATGCTGATAAACGGCTTTTTCTCTAAAAAATTAAAACGTGTGTTTGTCATATATTACTTTGGTTCCACATATAAAAGACTATCCAAGGTATTGTATACTTATGGCAGTATAATCGTACAAGTAGGGCAGCTAGATATTATCTGTCCATATGATGGCGAAGCGGTAGAGCGGTTACATAAAATGGGAAATGTAGTCGTGTTCTGGGTTTGAGGCGAAACAAGTGTTGCCAAAGATACTTAGTCAACGTTCATCACTGAAACGGTGTGATAAATCAAATCGACAATGGGCTGTAATGTTGTTTGCAAAACAGAATGACGGATCCATATGTTACTCCCCTTGGAGTGATTTAGGCTCTGTTTTTGTTAGATTTCCTTCGCCTTTTGCGAGACTCTTTCGACTCGTCAAAATCTTCATCATTGTCATTCGCCTTGTTGCTGCGGTTTCTTCTTGGACTGATGTCCAGAGGGGCGTAAACATCGAACTGAGGCTGCCGTCGACCCAAACCCAGTTCCATCACGCGCTGAAGTGCTAATAAGCCCATCGGCGGCCTATGAAGGATATGAGGAAGGTGATTCAGTTTGCCGGTTAAATCAAGTTCTGGACGTATTAGTACAATACCTAGGTGTGTTATTCCAATAAAAGCAACAAAGAAATTAACGTGAGAGCACAAAGGAGATTTAGTATGTACGATATACAATGGTAGAAAATTCAAATTAAAAGAAATATGTTCACGTGCCAACATCCTATACCGGTGTAGTTTTATTGAATTTATTTAAATATATACTATACCAGTTATATTAGAAAAGTATAGTCACTTTACTGCTATAATTAAATTGACCTAATGGCCTTAGCTAAATAGTCATAAGCTAGCAAAATGATCTGCAAAAATCTGTAAAAATTTCGTTCGGACTTTTAATAATGTATATCTTTCACGATAAGAAGTTTTTAATTTTTAGCGGAAACTGATAAAAATGTCCAATCTGACACTTTTTTGGTCCTCCAGAAAAGTCTATGGGAGTCTATGAGTCTATGGGTTCATAGGTTTAGTCTATGGACCTATGGGTCTATGGGGTCAGTGGGACGTCTATGGGTGTACGTGTTTATGGAGTCTATAAGCGTCTACGGGCTAAACGAGAAAGCAAGAAATATTTTTGTTAAACTTAATAGATTTCATATTTTTATAGTGTATTGTAGCTGCTTGTTAAGCTTAAAATAGTAAAATCTAGCACCGACACCCCGACACCGATAGCAGTCATCATGTAACTGGCGATGCCGTCGGCGCGTCATGCGTTTTCTGACAACTACGTTCTTCATGTTCTTTATCATTAAATTCTTTCAAAATAGAGATGAAAAACCATTTTCTATCAATTGTTTATAGGTGTATATATGTATACCTGAGAGGTCGTAAAAGTGGCAAAGAAGACAGTGGCGGCCTTCGCTCTTCTGTTGTATGTCTGTCGAATAATGGCTGGCCGAGTAATGGTGCCTCTAGCAAAGGGCGTTCACGCAGTGGTCGGGGTACCAGAGGCATGATAGGCTGCCAAGATGTTGGATTGATAAAGGCTAAAGTGCCCCGTAGGAGGTCATGAAATGCGGCACCCATATGCCCGATCGCTGATTGAAATCTGCGAGAGCGAGGTACAAGTTTTTCAACAGTTAGTTCAACATAACGTGCAGTATTCAATGGTAGACATGAATTTAATATGGCTCCCTTCACTTTAAGCTAGACAGTATTCATAGAAAGAAAAGTTAAAAATAATGGAATTTTGAAAGGTTTATATGAGCTCGTATATATTACTTTTTCACAACCTAATTTAGAATTAGGGTTATCTGGTATGCGAGCATTTGCTAAAAGTGAGTCTGAACAAATAGTAGCTTGTTTTTTCAAGCAATTGATACATATGGGTACGTGATTAGGTTTCTTACTTAAATTTTTAAGGTACACATGAATGCTTGGTGGCTTGGTGCATTTGTGTGTGTCTTGGGACCCGAGGAGATACGCACGTGCATGGGTTCAATCCCCTCCGTTGCATATTTACATTTATGTGGTCCGCCTTACGAAGTAATGCAAAAAGCGGTACCGTGAGCTATTTGGTGCTCAGTTATTAATTTATATTAAAGTACGCGAATAATATACGTGTGTGAAAACCAAGTGAAGCGAAGTTATTATCGAATTTTCCTTTTTCCTCTTAATTTTGTTACTTCCGTCTGTGACGAACCCATATATCCGTGTACACTCACTCCGCTTATCTAAGTCAGACCTTTTTATGCTGCTGTATTCGCTATACGTCTGGGAGTTTTTCTAAATTTCAACAAGGATGCACGCCCATTAAAACCTACCCATCGACAGCGGAGAAAATGTCACTGCGACCGTTCCTTTGAAGTGGCTGCTGCGTAAGACTCAGGGACACATTATGCATATTATCGTTGACTACAGACATGAATTCACGAATCTGATTGGCTCCGCGACGGTCTCGTAGTGGGCCTATACGGCGAACCTTTAATCCAAAGGTACATAAAGTTAAAATAAATAAAGTAATAGGCTAATAGATTTTAAGCCTTAGCTACTAATTATTTTTTGGATGACGTAATCGATATGCCGGCGCGCTAAATTCCACTGCCGTGGCAATCCTATTCCAAAACGCTTTTCAATTTAGTCAAGTAATCTGATTAACTCACAAATTCCGGCAGTCCAATCGTAAGGTTGCGCATCATGATAGTGAAATTTGCCACTGTTTGGTCGGAAAGTCGACGGCTGTCTTGTAACGTAGGTAACGCTTGAGTTAGATTGTGCAAGGTATAGATATCTCTCTGCAATCGTTTTGTGATAACCTCAAGATCGCCTCCAGCACCAATATGGCTGGGACTTTCTGTAGTGCCACTTGAAGATGCTTTTTCAAGACTGCTTGCCAACTCATCAAAGTTGGTCATTGATCGGTTGAAGTCCTTGAAGAAGTGCTGGATGTTAGTCACAAGGTTGGAGCTCCTTAGACTCGCCATTTCACCGACTCCCCTAGTAAAATATGGGCAGTATCAAGTATGAGTATTGTCAGCCAACGTTCAAATATTCCATCTTCTTAAACCTTTTCTGTAAATTCTGGAGCAGCTTTCAATCTATTTGGTTGCTCTTGCACCCTTTTCCGAAGCAGTGCAAATAGTAAAAAAACTTTAATTTTTTTTTATTTTTACTTTGGCCTATCTTGCTCTCTATCAGCTTACCTGAACATCGTTTTATTAAACATTTGGCTCAAACGTTTTTAAGATAATAAATACGCGGTAATTATTATCATTGAAATCCCGTTTTTTTCTGTCAATTGAGCGTTTCCACAATGTTAAATGCGTATTTTTTATGTGAAACGGAACGTAAATACAGATCATGTTAATGTAAACATGTTGAAAACATACTTGAACGCCTCTTGGGCATTGCGTAGCGTACGGTGAAATAAGCTTCCTTCCATTCGATCCATTCGGTCCATTCGTCGCATCTGTTTTTCAACATTCTCAATGTGCTTCAAGATGCGTGATGTCATATGATCGACCCTTGAAAGATTCCCAACGACGTAGGGTAGATCCGATATTGAGCTGATATCTAAGTGTCGCTTTACCTGTCTCTCGAACACACGCATTGCATCTTTGCCGCACTACAGGAGATATAAAGCGCCGTTAAACATATCATTGTCACTGTCAATAATATTACACGTAAGTGTACAAGGGATTTGCTAGGGATTTATTATTCACTAGCCGCAATTTAAGAGAGCTCCAGGTATATGTTTCTGTAATTGACCCTCGCACCGTCTCGATCCGTTGACTTCTGCGAAAATACTTTAGGGATTTGCAGCATCAGAAAATCAGTAGACACAAGAAGCTTTGGTTAAGTGCTTCTATGCGAGTTTAAATTTGTGTTATTGTAGCAAATGATATATAGATGGTTGTGGCCAAGCTGGTACAAAATTGAACATACTGCACAAGAGCATACCGCCATAAATCTAGTTTATGGATGGTACCGAACGACCCGAAAAGCACCTTAGTCCATCATTTTCTCTTAATAAACACTAAATTTAACTGGAATATTGCAACAGTATCGCTACATAAGCATCATGACATAAACGATCATTTGGTTATTCCATTCAAATGTAATTACCCCGCTGAGATCCTTTGCTGGCACGATGTTTGTCTGAAATGCGGAGTAAGTCAGGTTAAAAATGTACAATAGATTACAATCAATAAGTCAAGTTTGCTAGGTTGTTAGATTTTGCCTTACTTGTCGTGACCATTGAGTTTTTACACATTAAGCTAGAAGGGCAACCGTGCATAACGTTTTTTGTGCAGTCCAAGAGTAACTACACACGAAACGCTTTTTCGTCAACTGGTTTTAATAAAAGCCGTGCAACTGTTGCTAACCAGCCAAAAGGTTTTTTAAGTAATCTGTTCACTATATCTAACACAAAACCGTTGAGGTACTGCTCTCTACAACTTTACTAACCTTTTCGTCTTCAGCCATTTCTGCAAGGCACTGAAATGCAGAAGATGGAATAGGAATTATGTTAGCAGCTCGACAATTCTATGAAAGTTTGTTCAAATTGTTAAATGAAGCAGCCAACAGAGATTTACAATTTAAAACATTCGCAATTCAAAGATGTAGGGTTTCGGCCTGAGTTGTCTGCAGGAACCTCAATTCAGCCTGAGTGGTAGACACCTCATGGAAAGTTCGACGAAGTGACTGACATAAAATACATACAATCTTTGCCTACTGCAGCATACGTGTTGCAGTACCATTATATAATTTTTTCAAAATATTTTGCTATTTGCTACACATAGAAATTTACTAGATGCTACTATTACTAGATAGATAATGTTCACTAGAGCTTTACTTGGAGTAAATTTGGGTACTGATGTCTAGTTTATTGCTGATTACAAATTATTTACAAAGACTAGCATTAAATGTCTATTTATATGCAGAGAAAGACATTTAAAAATATTAGTCATTTTAGTACCTTCAAGCATTCCAGAAAAACCGTTAGTAAATTAATTAAATGAAGCCATAAGTTTACCCCAAAATACTTGTTTGCTGGATAATATTAATCGATTTGCCTATTTGTAAGTTTGGATAATTCTACGAAAAGGGAACTTCACAAAAATATCTGTAATATTCAAGTGTTAGCGGTAAACGTCGCCCCCTTTACCTAGTCACCCACATTATGGACCTCGGATTGACAAAAGTAGAGCTTCGAATGCTCTGGGGTCTATTGAACACGATAGAGAGTCTACTGGAACATAATAGAATCTCCAAATGACTTCAGTCATTAATATTAGCGCATTATCATTCACATGTTCGTGTCATAAATGATGAGACTATTACTGTACCACACATATGTGAGGTTTTATATTTAATGGAAAATGCGCATTTGTTCACGTGAACTGCACCGCGGAGCTGATATCTTGCTTAACCCGGCAATATGAGTATACTATCAGTGTTTAGTAGACGTTAAATTCTACTTTTTTTGTAGACGATGTTTGTGCGATCTTCTTAGGGTGGATAGTAGCCAAGTAAAACAAATTTTATCTATATTACGATACATTGGTACTATTATATATACTGTGTACTATATACAAAAATTCGGATCATGAAAAATCCGTCAAGTTGCATGATTTGTTCGGTCTGGTAGATGCCCCAGAGCGCTGTTTTTCCTTGAATCACAAATACGCCGCGATAAACAGTGTAATGTTATTTCAGTTCTAAGTTGCCGTTTAATGACCTTGCGGCAACTGTATGAAATTCATAGCTATGGCAGCATATGGGATTGCATCATTATTGTTTAATGGAGATTAAGGGATCTTACTTTAATGCACATGTTTGACGTGGCGAAAACTCCCTATTTTAGCATGGTAATTTCACTGCTGGAAGAAGTAGTTGTAGACGCATTAAGTAAATTTTAGATGTGGCTTTCTCAGGAAACGAAGACAACGGTCTATGACCGACTCTTGGAAGGTCATATCTTCGTGATGGACGCTTAGTCTTTCAACGTAAGTCTCCGGGTGGTTCCAGTTTTACAGCAGCAGCGCATTAAAATACATCGTCGCTCAATTCACAAGGGTATAAAAAAAACTATTCAAAATATTTCAAGTTGTCCGATCTCATCCTCAGCATTTGACAAGAGCGAAAAGAAGCTTAATGAAACTGTAAATTATTTTCATGGGTGACCAGCTGGGTGCAGGTTCAAAAGGATCCTTGACATATGCGGACACTCGCCAAGTATCACTGTGTCATTTACACGGAATCAAACGTAATTCTTCAGGTTAAAATCGCATTAATATTTTATGATGCTGTTAACTTACAGGCTTTCGAGCTCATATCATTCAAGAACCGGGGTTAAGAGTCCATATACGGTGACTATTGTAGGCGGTCAGTGCACTTCGCCTTGATGAGTTATTGTACGAAGTTTAACGGTGTACCAGTCTGTTTTTGTACTAGTTTAAATTTATATTGGTGTGGCGAGAGGTGGAAGCTTTTTTTACTTCAATACTTGCGGTAGCTTTAAGAAATTCAAAGCAACGACAATTACCGATCAAAGGTCGTATTAATGCTCACAAAATGTTAGATTCATAATTTACTGTGTTTTATGCTCATTTCTTTCGTTCATTCCCTATTGTATTTCCTAAATAAAAAAAAGTAAGTCCATAAACGCCATCTATCACTTCGCGCTGCAAAAATCGCAATTTTATTTTAATGATATTTGTATTTGTATTTGCATGATATTTGTATACAATGATAGTTTTTATCTAGAGCCGCACTTAGGATCACTTAACCGTAAGTTATTCAACACCCTGGTCTGAATACTGTTTTAATTGCCGCGCTTACTAGACCTTCGGTCATGTTCCACTGTGTGGGAGAGCCGAGTTGGAGCACCGCATAGTTTAACCTCAAAGGTCATTAAAATCGAACAGCCGGTGATCTGAAGTCTGATAACTTGATGCCAATCTGCAAATCAATTCGCCGGTACTATTGTGGCCGATAGTTGAAAGAATTGCCGGAATCATCATATTTATCATTACAGATTCCATAAAAACAACAGGGCTAAAAACGCCGTGAATGCCGCCGGCATCTCCCAGACCCTGTTCTTCTATTATTCATATTACGCTTTACAGACCATCCAGCTATGCTTCACACATGATCGCCGAAACGCTAGCTGGTGTAGATTATTACAGCGAACCGCATCACTTAGATGGGTGGTGGCCGTTCTCGGCCATAGCTATCAAGCCCGTCACAGAACCCGGATGATCGACGGCAATTTGGCAGAACTCGGAAAGATCACTAGAACGCTGCAAGGATAGCGCAGGTAACATTACCCGTTGTATACGATATCTTGCAGAAGTTAGCCAATGCCACCCAGTTAAAGCGACAGAAGAAGAAATGCTCTGTTATCGTCAGGTAATCGGGGGAAGGAAAAGGGTTGTGCGCTGATGCAGACCTGATAGCTAACCTTAGAAGGCAGTCCACAGCACCAACTATTGTAGGAGATATATTGTTGTCTCGCAGCTATAAATATGTATGCTTGTGTGAGCTGTGGTCCGAACAAGATTACAAATCCGTGGACGTGTCATCGTCTTGACGGCTTGTGCGCGATCTGTGTACGTTCCATTAGCAGGCAAATCTAACAAAAGATGTGCAGAAAAGAACGTCATCAACAATAACTTGTATAAACACAATAATAATAATAATAATAATAATAATAATTACTATTATTATTATTATAGGTAACAATAACACGATCATAAGTGTTTGTGCAATAATTGCAAGTGGCAATAATTATGGCAAACTTCGCTTGACGAGGCATATATCCGTTGCTCTCAGTTGTTAATATAAAATAATAAAATTTTTGTTTTTCACAAGCATTGCCTAAGAATGACTATTTATACAGACTAAGACTACAATTTTAAATTTAACTTTCTGTAAAGCTAACGTGCGTTTGTTTGTACAGTATTACAACAGGCGGCAACAAAAAATAAGTGAGACAAGCACTCAGTAACTTAGCAAACGTATGTATCTAGCATATTGTATTCTGCATGATATTCAAGATCTTCGTGAACGGAAAGCTAAGCATTAGTTACGCGGAGAAAATATTCTCAGAAAGCAAATTTGAAATATTCCTTTTTTGTGAAGAAAATCTATAGTTTACGGTCTTTGTCTATCGGACAAGAGGGTCAGTTTTGAAGAATGTGACCTGACCACCGAAGCCATCAGACAACCACCAAAAAGGAAAACGAATTGTAATTTGGCAAACAGCAAACGGTGTTACAAAATCGCTGCCAATCATACGTGTAAAGCAAACTGCATAAATCGACATTGGCAACGAAATGGTTACGATGTCGGCGGTAGGGTGCAGTTAGTTACGCGCATAGTACGAAATGCACCTTAACATTTTTATATGACTCAGCAAACCGCAGAGCCAAAATGCCAGGATCGTGTTTATCACCAGTCCGAGCGCCCATTCAGGTTATGTTGAAATGCGGTTCGCTCCCCAACGTTTTAAATTTACTTGTAAAACCATGATAATTTTAACGTTGTCAAAACTGGCTTCTAGAAAGCGGTCTCCTGTACAAGAGTAGTGCTCGCTAGCTCGTTTGTCACGTTGTCACGGATTACTTGCGTTATCTACGATAACATAATGTAATTTTTTGCGCGAATAGTTATTGTGTTACTAATTATAAAACTTGGTCGATAACTAGGGTACTTTAATATCATCAAGTTGGCTCTAATATCACCGGCATCGTAAACAAATTTTAAGAAGATTGCTTAGTATCAACGTTATGTGATTTGGAAAAAATAGAAAATTTTATGCTCTTCCGACCACGGTCGACATATGTACGTGACTGTTTCAATCGTTATCTATTACGTGCTACCCGCGTATTATGAAATAGAGATTCTGACGGCTTTTTAAGGTCTAACATAGCATTTCTAATCTTGGCTGCTGCAGTATTTCTGCCTTAACTTATAGTACCATTTTAATACTAAGCTGTTTGAGGTCCTTGCTTGTAATGTAACGGCAAAGTAGCATTCCAAATTTTCGCAAATTTGCTTCTTTATTCGTTTTTATTTTGCGTAGGAAGTTAAATTGCCTTACCAACTACGGACCGTTACTGTACGTGTGAACCTTATTCTTCAAGTTAATTTAGACACGTAGCATACAGCGTGTTCACTGGTATGCTTTATTTGATTCTTTTATTACAGTGCAAAATGGCTGCGCAAAGGGGTACACTTAGGTTACAGCCAAATCGTCATTTTTATACATTTGAACATCGTTTAGTTTGAATCATTTACCGCTTAAACATTATTTAAAGCCTATGCTTGTCTCATTCGAATAGATGTCCTTGTCAAGTATGAAAGCCAGAGTTGATAAGATGAATCATAAAAGGACTCACCGAAGCAAACTCAGAATTTGCTGGCCCAGCGTGAATCTGAATTTTAGTAACGTTATTTAGCTGGATTTGATAGAGCGACTTCAAATCAACAGCTTCTCTCCGAAAACGACCTGAAATCACGATCAGAAATCGTTTAAAACTAAACAGATAAATATTATTTTTGACAGTCAGGTTTACAATATTGGTTGAAGCTCACGCTCAGATTAATAGCCGCCAACCAGAAATTGCATTACCTGCATAGATTAAAAATCATGTCAATCTAATAAGATGTAGTGAGTGCCTGTATAGATTTGAAGCAATCGCGAGACAGCGAAAACAGCAGGAAAGGTTCAGCTTTGCATTCTTCTAGTGCAGTTATAGTCAGCCATAAATCAGATTTAAACAAACTCTTGCACAAGCACTATACATCCGTGATACAGGAGAGATACAGAGCCGATAGCAAAATCACTCCACAACTAGCTACACCAATATTTCCGAAAAAAGGACACATTTGCTCCAATTGGTGATATTGAAATGGCACAATGACACAAGAGTGCTTTATTATTCATCTGAGAAGTTCAAACCCATATTATGCACACGTTGTGATTATACAACAGTAACCTTTTTTATATTCATAGTATCGTTAACATTGTTTAGTCAGGTTTCCCTACTTTTTTATAGTAACTTTCGGGGTTCGGCTGAATGTGCTACCACTCTAAACCATCTCTTAAATAAACAGAAAGATACGAAGACCCTGAAAATTCGAGGGTAGACACATAGATCTGCTAGATTATATATATAAGTTCATTTTTCCAATCTACATATAAGCCAACGCTTATTAATAAGAGAAAATATTGTAGTTCTTATTGCTTGAATATGTTCGGAAATGTGTTCCGGGAGAGAGCATAAATCAACACCGCTTTTCCAAAAAAAGTGGATTTTTTGAGCGAATCAGAGTTAAATCGCCGACTTTTTCAATGCGTCTCAATGCTTCCACCTCCTTCTCATGATATAAAATGAGGTAGTGCTTGGTAGGAATGATCCCATTCGAAATCGATTACATAGGTGGTGCTCATCGATATGGCTCGTTTTTAATACTAAGATAGTGCAACCTGTAGATTTACAGAAATACAACGCCACTGAGGTTGGTATAAAAAGCGACTAGTTGGACAGACATATTAAACAGGTGTGCATGAGGCGAAACGTTTCTAGAGAGCAAAACTTTGAGACTATATTAGAAAAATAAATCTCTATATTGTTACTAGGCTAAATCTTTAGAATTTAGGTTATTTCAGAGAAGAATAGTGTAGAAGAGGTTTTGTGTAACATGTATTGTCTACAAAGTATTGTCGCTATTATTTGTGATCGTATGATCTGGCACAGGAACACATTCCTGCTGAACACTGTTTTCTTACGTTATTGTAATTTCGGCGAAACATTTTTAATTTGCATTTTGCGGGCTAACATAAAGGTGAAATGTACCTGCGCTTTGATATTTAAAATCCAATATTCCATATCACTTTTGAACACTCTAGAAACACCTGGTAAAACCAAGAGTTGCATTACAAACGGAAGCCGGGGCAAAATGTCTTGCTTGCAGGTCAACTGAGAGCCCATGTGTACTCGTCATACATATGCGTTATAATAGCGTAACATAAGAATGCCAAGAAGAAGCTCCGCATAAATCTCGCTTTTGATAAAACATCGCTACCATAATGACTGCTTTATTCTCGTTTACCCAATATAGGCTGTTAAAACGCGGCATCGAATTACCCTAAACCATCGATGTGTTTAGATACAAATTAACAACCTACGTGTTTATATATAACGCATCGTTTGCTTTCACTGACCTATTTCTGTGGGCCAGTGATCTGAAGCCGTTTTCTCGCTTGTATTGATATGAGTCGTGGTTGTGGCAAGCGCCGTTACCGCATGCACGATTGTCCATAACGTGACGACCTGAAGCGCTCGGGTATTCGGTGTCAATAGCATTATATTTTATACTTCAGTAACACTCAATAACTGGCTGGTCGCTTGACTGAGAGTTCCCTTCGATTTGAGTCGCCGTGTCTGAAAACACGACCAGGGATACTCGCTTGAACGGCGACACCAGTAGCCCTATCACTTTCAACTCGGAATTGGATTTCAAAGCATCGGAAATTTTGCACCCAACAAGCGTTCTCACCACGACCGTGGCTAGTGACTTGCCTGACCCTGTTCGTTGTATTGCGGGCTTGTGCGTTTGTTGCCGTAATATGGTGTGATGCTTAGTGCTTATAGAAGCATCGATCTAACGATTTTAATTCCCCCGCCGTAGCAAATTCCGACAGGAATACCGCAATGGGTGTGTGTTGCAACTATTTGAGTCACGGTGCCATACGCCACCTAATAAAAAACCCTAAAAACACTGCAAGATCACTCCGAACGTCAAAATAAAACAATAATAACAATAATAATGTATGTTCACCAATGAGTAGCCGTATATAATTCATTCACTAAACACAAGCACCAACAGATTAACATAACTACATTATACTGTCATAAATATAGATTGTTCGCGGGACATCCTGGACTTCTCGCACGCGCACGATGGATTAGCTGTAACGGACTTGATATAAAATAAACCGTTTAAACGTACGAGCTCACTGAACAGGCCATTATATGAGTAATCGAAACATTCGGAAACGTCCCACGAATGTGACCAAGTGTGATTTCGTCAGATAATGAAAAGCGTGTAACAGATGCTAACAGTTTGCACATTAGACTGTGGCGGCGCGGATGTGGGGTCGCCTTCGCCAGCCGCGAGGGTTCGTCACGAGGGGAGCCGAACGCGCCTATTTAACAACTTCATTTTCACGGGGCACATATGGGAACAGACATACGTAAAATATTTGATATGTTGACAATTGTATTTATTATCATATTTTTATAAAGATGTTAGGGAACTGCGGATATTTATGCTGTAAAAATTCGTCCAGACCATTAATGAATGTTTCAAAGCATCTTAATTTATTGACAGATGGATAGCTGAGATGATACTATATATGCTATACATTACTATACATTACATGTCCTTTGACATATTTCTAGTGAAAATATGAGAAAAAACTGTGAGGCGTTTTTGCCCTAGTAATGCCCATATTAGATTCAATCAAGATACCCCGGAATAAACTTAGTTCAACATTTAACAGATCGGTTTGATAAGACGAACAATTCCTTCCTGGAAAAATCTACACGAGACAAGCTGAAAAGCCACATCAGGGTATTGAGTTATGTGGTTATTAGAAATACAAATCATATATCTAGATAATTAAAACGTAATTAAAGTCTTCGTTTAGGACCACCATATTTCTGCACATTTTAAGGCATGTTATATACAATGGTATTACGGAGCTCAAAGTTAGAGTGTATTTAGACTTTCTAGATATTATACCTTCGATGTACTAGCTTAACCTTCTCAGATATGGTAAAATCGTCCACATACGTGAAAAAAGCCAATTATTGCACAAAAAAATGCATATTGTAATATTTTTGAATAAATTAGCCAATATGAAAGAAAGACTGTAGAGTTGTTTTTATACAACTAAAAATATTTATATAGGACTAGTTAGTTTAAGCAAACCTAAAATACGCTAAGATGACTTATTGCCAGAAAATGGCGAACATTCGCGGCGAACATATACCAATCATCCCAATATAGATACGACAGCTTAATTACTGCTATGTGGATATGCCCTTAAAATTTCCAATTTTCCGATTTTCTATAACATTATTAATTTTTTTAATTCTTTTTTTCTGAAGTTGCCTTAAATCTTCGAAGCAGTTTCATATGTATTAGTTATATGCAAATTTCTACTTAAAACAACTCCTAATATGTTTACAGATATAGTACACTGCCAAAAAGCTCCATAAGTTGCTGCTTGCTAATTTTCTGTCTTCGTCTTAGCCGATATTCCGTGAACGGTAGAGCTTTTTTCGCAGTATATAGTCGCTCACGAGGTAAGACCAACCAAAGGTGTTTTCGAAGCTAGCTACGGCAGCAAGGACGCACATGAATCTTGTCACGGATCACTGATACCATGGCCCAGCTTAACCTAGCTCTATTAAAAGTCGATGTTTATTTTTCAGCAGAACCTTGCAATATCTTTTATTACCTTCTAGTTGTCACGCTCTCATCCCTAACTAGTTCTAGTGATTTAATTCATTCTTAGCCATTCAGTGTTAGAATGAGTAATGCTTTAAGAGGATTTAAACAGAGGTACCTTTTCACCTTCTAGCATGTACGACGTATAGTTTTTACAATACGGTGCAATTTTGTTAAATTTTAAGATACACCAATCATGACACAAAAATAACTTGTGGCACCTTTGAAAAGAAAACAGACTATTGGCTTGCGTGACTCAGGCGGTCTTACATTTAGACCGATCCTGAGGAAATTATTCTCGAATTCAAATATCCTGGAAATAATATCAGTTCATTGTATTTTACCTATTATGCACGTTTATGTTCGCTGGTGGTTTGCGTCATGATTACATCAGGTTTGTAAATGTGATCGTATATATGATCTTAATGTTTATATATCTTGATGTAATCGTTACAAGTTGTATGCGTTTATGGTATTAGACATGGATCACGTGATACCTCATCGTGAATAATGTTATTAAAGTCTAGTACTACAAAATGAAATACAGTGCTTTTAAGTTGATTTAATAGAAAAGTGCGTAGAATCAAGGACGGTACTTCCATATATATATGACTTTTATTTATTTATTGGTACTCTATGTTCTGCATACTTAATATAATGCGCAATGTAGCTTTGTTTTGCGAACATTTTTAGGCATCAGGCACAAATGTATCATTGCTAACCATATAATGTCACGGTGCTACGTGGGTTTTGTTTTAGAGCGATTTTCTTATATATTCATCGCAACTCGTTTCTACATGTGAAATGTGCCTAACCTTTATTGAAGCTTTTTTTTTACTAAGAGAGTATTTCGCTTTTTAATCTTGACATGTTCAAATGATAAAAACATTCAGTTATTGGCGTGAAATTAAATTAGTTGTAATGCGTAGTGCGTTGTTGTTGTTTAGTAATTCAGCTGAGATTATCTACAACTTACCAGCGGATCATTGTACAAGTTGCTTGACTAACCTATTATCTCATCACACTTTGCTTTCAATATTTCAAATTTGTACTTGTCGTACTGCAGGAATTGTACACTGGGCTATATATTGCCAATGATCCTATGATTTTGATGCAGATGGGAACGCGCATAAACATGATGCATTAGGCATCTAAACATTTTATGTAGAAATTGAATTGTTGCATGATTCACCCTGCAGAATTAACCAGAAAGCATGATGCCACTTTAACCTGCAATTATAGGACGAAAACATTACTTTTCAAATCGAAGCTCTGAGCGTATTGGTCTTTTTGATTTAATTAACTTGATTAATACGAATTTTGTTGGTAATTAATTTGTTGCATGTGTATTACCAACTAGGGTAAAACAATGTAATTGTGGTTCTTGTAATCGCACATCAGTTTATCTGTTACTTAAATATTGAATTTATGTCGGCCTATAACCACAATCAGCAATACAGTGATTCATGCCAGTCGGCTTAAGCAAGTGCCTCAGAATGTTTCGATCGATTGCCTTCCATAAACGACCGCGAGCAAAAATTACAATTAAGTATAATTCAAAGCAAGACTACTACATTGATATCACTCATACTTGTATCGCGGAACACCGCTCCAAACAGTATGAATGCCACGCTGGCCAACATTGGTAATATGTCGTAAACGTCTGTTGTACTTAAAAGGTCTCGAAAATATCTTTTCCTAAATTAATATGTTTATTAATGTGCAGAACAAATGAGTACAATTATTGGCTCTGGCGGACCCGCTGCATATACTGGATATATTGTATGTATTAATCTAGTAAAATGAGAAACTTACATTGGTAAGCTACGCACCCCTAATTGCTACAGCTATATATTGAGAATTATGAAATAAACTCCCTTTAAACCACTAACGCGAGCGAAAAAAAGTAAGCATACATAATGCATAGTATGCATCGATGAAGTGGACAAACTGGGGTATGAAACAAAGCTAAGATAGCAGCCGCCTTAAAAAATAATCGGCTTGTGTCAGTGTGAAGGGAAATAGAGCTATGCAAAAAATACAAAGCTGAAGCATTCCTACGATACGTTTTGCGTTTTAATTGAAAAACCTATACAGAAAAAAATCTATTCTGATGGAGTGTCTCTTTACTTTGCGGAAACATCTTCACGCGTTGTTGAATACAAGGTGAGAGCTGATCACTCCGATGTCCGCTGAAAGTAAGCCGTTTTCACGTACGGCGCGGAAATGGCGCGAGGGGCGCAATGATGACTGCGATGTTTGCGTGCTTGTGGAATGATGTTTTTAGGTGCTCTCACCTCAAAAGCACTTCCGAGGCGCTTTAAGTTAAGTCCGTGACGATTTTTGAAATCTAAAGGGGGCAGCTATCGTATGCATATGCGCTTCGGTGGCGCTTGTCCAGAATATTGAATACAAAATTTTAAATCTCACATCATATTCTATCAAATACTCATGGTCCTTATATGCTTGTACAAAGTTAAAATTTCGATATTGTTCCCTTTCCCACTTAAAGCACAATGCGCTTTATAGCTAACATGCTCCAGCGTGAAGCATGTTAGCTATAAAGCGAAATTAAAGCCTGCTTTACTTGTGTATTTGTAAATATAACGATTCATTTATAATCTCAGATTCACGGCGAAGACTCTATAAAGAGTTCTGGTCTATGACGGCAGGCGAGCGTTTTCTCGCACTCTATTGGGCACCCCTGGTTCGACGTTGATCTACCAAAGTGTTATACATCTCCAATATAATAAAGGCATTAGAAATTGAATGAAAATTAAGTAAATAAATACTATCTTATGACGCAATATAACCAAACAATGTGTATTGTGTCACTTTCGACTAAATAAAACAGATTTGAACTGAATAAATATGTTCATTTTTTAAAATAATGCATAGCCAGCAACTACCGTCTTAGCCGCAAATACAAAAAATAGACTCAAGAAAAATGAGGCTTTAGTATATGCCATTGAAATAAGACAACCTGAAATATATGTGACCTGTGGCCTTTGTTAAACTATAAGTATAGTTTATTTTATTATATCTTGAAGGAGTAAACGAATTCAAAACTAAGCCAGCCATCTTTGGTCAAAAGGAGAAGCCTGTTTCAATTACGACCCCTTGGTGATGGAATTTTCGAAAAAATCTCCTAGTCTAAAATCTTGCAACTAGTTCATACGCACAAAGTGTTTTCAAAAAATAATTCACACGAAAGTATGCTTAAACACATCTGCGTTCCTTGCAGAAGGCATAATCTTACTGATGTCATTGACATCCAGATGTTGCGCTAAACCAAGCGAAAGCACATGGTTCGGAATGTAGGAAGGAAATGCTCAATGTACATACATCCGTTACTGTGGCATTACGTCTAGGCGTTTGTAAACCAAGGCTTGTGATTTGGTGTATGCCTTCCCATCTAAGACTAACGAAAACACAAAAAAAGGCAAAACCGACTCTGGTGTTGAAGACGGCAAGGGAGAGCGGGTGTTGCTACAAGCCTTTGTGGACTCTTATTGCGCCTTTCCAAGAGTTCCACCTGGAAGTGGTAAGTGAATCATTAATTCACTGGTTTAACAAATTAGGCAGATGGAGCTTGCGTCAGTTCGTGAGATTCTTGTGTGGGAATGTAGTTGAACGATAAAACAAGGATGCATTAAGAATATACTATTATGGTTCTTCCGATTCGGTGGGCAGCCGTCACGTAATACCCTTAATAAGTTTCTTTTTAAAGTAAAATTTGATGACGTGAAACAAATTGTCGATTTAACCCATAATAGGGACATAAAAATATTCAGGCTGGAAGAGTGTGAAGCTTAAGGAGAAGGTACTCGGTGAGTAAATAAACCAGCGGAAATAAGTATAACTGTCCCGACTAAGCCCTAAAATAGATCTGCTCTCCGAATCACGCATTATTTCATTAATGCGTGATTCGCAGTCTATATGTAAGTATATTGTAGTGTACGTGTTAACAAATGTGCTTACAACATTTGCGATGTAATGAATGATAATAAATGTTAGGATAGGCAAGCGTTTTATAGCTTGCCATAATTAACCAAGGTTAATTGTAAAAGGTCGGATATATTAACTCTGATATTAGAAGGCCGTCTTTGAAAGCTGGCCGTTTTACCTTTAGGTTGAACTGTTTACGTTTCCAGGTAACCCTGGTGTCGTTAAGCCCTGTTTTAAAAGAGAGCAGTTTAGGTAACAAGGGTCATTCAATTTCAATTTCCCTAAGGAAATCCAACCGAAAAATGTTTTGTCAGTCCAAATTAAACTCTGCCTGCAGGTTGTATGAATGAGTTTTTTCAGTTTAAGTCTTGTGACACCACGAAATGAAATTTAGTTCTACGTTAATAAAAAATTAAATCGAAAATTTTATAGGAAAATAAAGATACAATTTTTAATATCATAATAATGACACTACACTTAGCGATCTTATATGCATAATTATAATTCAAGCAGCAAATGATTGCAAAGCTAGATACATCAGCACGTCAGTTATTTCGCTTTGTCTGCCTCGTAGCCCGTTTATAACTGTTAGACCAAATTTGTAAGCCGCTGAATAATACCCTAAGTAATGAGAATATCCTCCGATCCTGTATTAACAATTGTTAATAGTTTGCACATTATGGCATAATAAGTTGTGGTATACCTGTACTTACCTAACCTTCCGCCTTGACTTGAATTCAAGCGCGACTGTAATCAGTATGAAAATAGGATTAAAAACACTTTTAAATTAGTTAACGAAAATGTTGCTTAAAGCCGCAAATTATCAGGTACTAAAAATAGTTTTTTTAGACACCGGTTCCTGGTTCTGTTGACTTTTAAATCGATGATGGTCTTTCAAGAATTTTAAAGCGAGCGAATCCACTTGAACGGCACGTATCTCATGGTATAGTGTTCCAGGGAACCATTTACAGTTCAAGTAGGTAGATGGCTTGCCCACAGGCGAGTTGCTCTTCCGTTAGCACGACCTGTCTGAATAAGTTTTTCCGTAAAAATGACCAGAAATGTACTCGATGGACTACTAGTGTTCGCTGGATAAGCAGCTCAGTTATAAATGAACTGGCTACGATTTAAAAAAAATGTCACTATCAGTAAGTTATATCTGCCTAACTGGCCGGAGGATATAATGCTATGTGACTTTTACTGTGTAACTGTTACTGACTAACACACTGAACTCGCTGGTGGGGTGCCGACGCCCCGGTTATAGTCAAAATGAGGACATCTTCGTCTCGTCCCCGTCTCATTAAGAATGTCTTCAATTGCACAATAACAGCGTCGTTAAGCTGCGCGGGGGTTGCACGCTGCCGCTAAAGTGACCTGTTAAGCAGTGTGCTGTTGCCAGCTAGCGAAGCGCATGGCAGGATAAGCAGAGAAGCAAACCTCTTCGTAGAATGGGACCCATCGACAATATCGCTAAACATGATTGTTTATGATATCACGCATTCGACGGCTGTTGACCAAACACACACATGTGATTTAATACACACACTCGTACACACAGAATGGAAAGATGTTCACCGTAGCTGGCGAGGGATGTCCGGGAGCGCGACAGGAGATGCGGCATATTAGAGTATCGTAATGGGAAACGTGGTGATAGAAAGGTGTTCTTTAGGTTTTCTTGACAAAAAGATGGTTTCATTTTCGTTTAGAGGCACGACTATATATATATATATATATATATATATATAT
>MNPL01010124.1:1824-23950 GCA_002081605.1 Tropilaelaps mercedesae
ACCCTATGCCCTCATGCGGCTCCCCGTCCGTATACTCTGCTCGAGAGGATCTAGAGCGGCTCGGCACCACAGAGAGGCGTTTGGGAGGGCACAAACACAGCCGCCCCCCCCACACCCCGTTACATCGTCGACTGCCTCCGATTCCTCATGTGATGCTTTGCTTAGCCTAAGCTTAGCCTTACCTCTATGGCCTGCTCCTCTGTTCCTCGCTAGGTTTCTCTGTCTTCCCGTGTGTGTGTGTGTGTGTGTGTGTGTCACCAGAGCAGACCTCACGGCCAGCGCGTGCTTACCGCCGCTGGCACCCCGCCCGACGGGGCGTCCTGTCGCCCAACGGGGCGTCCTGTCGCCCAACGGGGCGTCCTGCCGCCCGACTGTCCAGCAGCGTATATGTGCGTATGGATAGAACGAATAGTCTAAGCGATGACAAGTGGTGCGACGAACGAACGAACGTCCGTCCGCGACTCCAACCCAATCTGAGCGCCTCGTCCCGAGCCAGTTTCATGGGGGGGGCTGCAAACTCGCTATGCGAGTCGCATCGCAGTGCGCCTGTGTCAGACGAAGCAGTTCCCCCGGGATATTTCCCGGCGCGAGGACGTTCGGATGAGTGCAATTCGTGACGGCACCGCGTGACGACAACGACAGATATCCACGCACGTGTCGACACAATAATGCACGCGCGGACAGGGTTTCGCCGAACAGCCCGGAAGGACTGGGGCAAAGAGGAGAAGTCCATTAGTTCATTAACCAGTCGACAAGTATAATAACGCTGGAGCGGAGAACTGCTGGTGGAGAAGCGCAGGAAGTCCACGGACAGTCACTCGGATGAAGTCGTCAGCGTCGAAGGAAGAGAGAGGAAACGGGACCCTGTAGGAACAACACCTACCTCAGTTGAACACTAATGCCCGTTTAGTTTACGCCCAACCAGTTCCTGTTAGTAACAAATATGAGGCGGCGTCTTTTTATTGAGCACGAAATGACGATATGATGACTTCGTAATGGGTGAACAGCTCAGGACGGAGTCCGTCTCGGGGAACGGAATTCAGGCCGAGCTGATAGTTTGCATGAGGTGCCAAACGGACAGACTAATGAGCTCGGATCAGATAGGTTGGATCATCAAACCGCCAGCGTTTAGACGAATGTCGGAAACTTGTCGCCACAGGTTAACACACAGCCATATAGTCGCCATGCGGTCTACTAGTTTCCAAGTTAAACTACGTCACTCAAGTTCGTCTACGAGTGAGCTTGGTTCAAGTATGTGCATGCCACCACACCTAATTCATGTAAGCGTATCTGACTTCAAGGCGTTGTGTGTGTGGAGCGATATCGAACTGGGACTTTATTATTTATTTACCGGGAGATCATGGCAGTGTGGTTGTATATCCACGAGATCATTTCTGGTCCCTTCCAGCGGTATAATTTCGTTGAAATCTTATTGCCCATCGTTGACAATTGCATGAGATCTAACCTCGTCGTGCCTCCCCCCCCCGATTTTACTCCTACAGTACCCCCATAGTATGTCGGTATTTAATAGGTATAGGAAAATTCGTTCGTCAAATATATGTCACAATTTTTTTTTTTGTTATGATTGTTCCCTTGCCTTTTTTACACAGGCGTGTGCCCTGAGTGTCGTTAACATTTGCATATTTCAGCTGTCGTATTAACGCATTCGACAATGCTCAAGGCCCCCTGAGCCACCTAATACAATTTAGTGAAAATGACGGAGAAGAGCAACACGGCTGGAATGTCCTTGTCGTTTGCTCCGCCGCCGTGGAAAAAAAGGACCTGAGTCAATTTGGAATTGCTCGCCTGAAACCGAAAGTAATGCGCATAAAGCATGCCAAAAAAGTAGCCTCGCACTCGCGTGCACCCTTTCATGCACGATAGTCCGAAGGAAATGTAGGAAATGCTTCGGGTGAAGCACACGCGCCCAGGTGAATACGGATCTCACGGATACGGATATGAACCGATGTACATTTTCATTCATTACCTCTTCTCTGACGCAGGCTTTTTTCGAGAGGCCCATCCACGTTTAATTAGCTGTGTACCATTGACATTTTGCACTCGTCAAGGTACCATAGCAGACATAGCGAAATTCATGGACCCTTCAAAAGACTGGTCCATCGGTATTATAGGAAAAAACGCGTCAACATTGAAATATCACAATATACATTTAGAAAGTCTGTGTAAACATGTTACGTAAACATCATGTCACATGTATACGCCTCTTTCGTCTTCTCTTCAGTTGGCTTTGAGTTTCAATTTTTATTTTGCCCCCGGAAATGAGTAAACCAATTTTGAGTGGGGTGTCACTGCTCATCCAGCACACACACACACAGCCAATTGACCTTCTGACTAATCACGCTTTATTGTAAATCCATCATTCAATGATTTGCCACTTTAATATCTTTCGCCATGCATGTCAAGCAGTGTAGATTTATTTAACTGTATGTTTTTGAAAAACTTTATTAAAAAAAAAAAACCAGACTAATTAACAGTAATTTATTCGGGCCGGCCTAACCGGATAACAACTCACACTCAACAAAATCACCCTTTTATGGATGTATAGAGCTATATATGGCTATTATTGCTGTTTACGAAAAACAACGAAAGAATCTTTCGTTGCTCCGCCCTTAGCTTAACGTGTCCTCACGTCATTACTGAATTTTGAATTCATACGAACATTGAGAGTCTTCATCGACGAATTCACACTTAAAGGCAGATTCACTTCTCGACGTGAATGTAAATTGTCGCATAACACCAGGACCAGCTGCTTCTTCGTCTCGTTTTTTCATCACGACCCGCAATGCTAACAACGATTTGAGAGTTCGGCCGGCGTTATTTCATAACTCCAACAAGACGCCCAAGACGGCCCGGACAGTGGTTAGATTTGCGGAATTTTCACGCGAAAATACGCGTAAAATGTATGTTTCACCTAGCGCAACGCACTCGAATCTTTTTGGATTCTCTTTCAAACGAGGGCAAAGTTATACCTTCGCTCTCGTAGCCGTAGACTCGCTAGACGCCACTCATCCGTTCAAGACTCGTCCACGGAGATTTTACAGCTCCCCGAAGATCCCCGTTGTCGCTTCAATCTCGTTGGTGTTCGAAAATCCTCAACAGAGAAGTCGAGCCCTTCTACGTTGGTAATCCGAGCTGAGGATACTTCACGGACCTATTTACAGTGTTGAATCCGGATCATTTTGCTTAGATGTTAGACGATAGTCTACTCAAAGGTTCACGATCCAAACGAGTCGTTGTTTTGGCGCCGCGTACGTTGAAGGTCGTCCAGTTCGTTGGAGGTTCAGATTAGTTTTTTCTGTAGCAAAAATTCTCGTTTGTCTTCGGACGTGTTGTTGACGTGGGATCGAGTTTGAACGAGCGAACACCTCATTCGGGTGATAATTTACCCCATAACTGGGACTATATTCCTTCAACTATTTTATTGGCTACGAAATTGGCAAACGGAAGGAGTGCACGTCGTGAAAGTGCTCTCCTCCCGTCATCTCTGTCCGCCGTATGTCGCATCTCCGTGGATGACTCAACCCCTTTATGACCTTACCCGGTACCCTATCACCCTAAATCCTCAGTGTCAGCCTCTTAAACCTTCTCCCTTCACATACGGCGCAGCCGCATGGAAGACTCGCCTCATAATTATAAAATCTCGAACACACCGTCGTAGTCAGAAAAAAGCGTGCAAATGTTACTACATATTCTTTGCGCTTAGGCACACTCAATGGCAGGGCTCCTCAAAGTTTTACGATGCAACTCATAGGAGTCACAAATGCAGGAAGAATGATTCGACACCTAGAAAAAGCGATTTCGGGCACACACCCCCAATGTTTTCCCCAATAGTATTGACCTGTTTCGAAACTCTGCTTGAGGCTGGCACTCGAAAGGGTCGCGTTGTGCCAATATGCTCTAATCCGCTTCCGTGTTGATTTGTGCAAATAAATGCGCTATGCGTAGATGCACTTCTGTGCATAGGCTTTGATTATAGCTTATGACAAGAAACGGTGCATCAAAATAATAGGCACGTGTGACCTCAATAGCCGTGTAATTCCTGTGACGAAGATGCTGGTTACTTTCACACCAATTGGTAGACGCCTAACGAAGTAAGGACACACCGAGAGAGTGACCAAATCGGATATGTGTGCGTGCCTTAGGACCTTGGCTGGCAATTGACACTTCTTCTGGACCTTTTGGACCTTCTAGCCTTCTGGATCTTCTAGCCTTCTGGATCTTCTAGCCTTCTGGATCTTCTAGCCTTCTGGATCTTCTAGCCTAGTGTCAATATTAGAGAAGGCACTATCATGCACAACATCGCTCTCGAGCTTCTCTGGAGACCGGGGAGGCGTTCAGTTTCCCGGAGAATACAAATGTTTACCAGCACGTTAGGCGGTGTTCGAAAAGGGAGCCATATGTAGGACCAACTAAAAAATACGCCATACGTCCATGACCTTGAAATACGGCAATAAATCTCAACTGAAGCCATCCTGGACACGGGCGTGTAACCGAGCCTGCGCTGAAATAATAAATAATACCACTAATAAGAACACAGCTTCGCATAAACTTCAGTGCTGCACCTTTTTATTTCGAAGGGGGCCCCCAATAGTAATAGGGCAACAAAGCTTCAAGCAAATTTCGCTCTGAGAAGAGTAACTGTGTTGCTCGGCTAAGGAAAGACAAAATACGTACAAACTGTTTCTTCTTCGCAATTGTCCACCCGTACTATGGTAGTTGCAATGAGTTTGCTCAATAGAGGTAGCTGGTCTATTTTGCGCACAGAGCCAAGTCATATTGAAGCATATCTCGTCGAACATCTAAACGAAAGTGGAGCCGATAGCTACATTTCCCGATGAACGTCTATGACGATGAAAATTGTCGCATTCGTAGCACGAATCTACTTTCAGCGGCTCGACGGATCGTGGCGGCGGACAGCGAGAACATAGGGGACCAGGACAAAAAAAAGTGGGAGAGAACAAGAGATCCATTGTAAGCGCTCGTCTTGCTATAGATATCGTCGGGTTCTATCGTCTGCCCGTCGTATCAGCGTAACGGCCGACCGCTATGGTAGACCGGCAGGGACAGGGAACAGAAGGCGGCAGGAAGCGTCGAGAGCAAGCGCAGTTGGTAACGGCATCGCATCTTTGTAGAGAGAGAATACGGCGGGATAACAAGGAAAGCGGGGGAGATAGTGAAGGACAACTTCAATATAGGGATAACCGAACGGCTGACTGGAAGGCTGAGCCCCGAATGACAGAAAATTGGGGGCGCGGGAATAAAAGCGCAAGCCAAGGACAGCTGGAAGAGGGGGGGGACCCGAACGGGACACCGCAAGGCGCCCCGGGGGAATGACGGGGCGGAGGTTCCGGAGGGTCCCTTCGCTGGATCGGGTAAGGTCGGCAGCCTACCGGGCTGGGTAAGGAGGTCAGGGATCAAGAGATCACCATCGCCATCCACCAACCGATATAGCCTCCTTTCCCGTCTCGTTCTGTTCCTTCTTCTGCCTTTCCTGGTCTCCCGATACTTGTCGGACCAGACAGCAGCCTCATAAGACCTCTGTCAGCCTGCCTGCCTGCCTGCTCGCGTTTCCTCAACCCTTCGCGAAGATCCGGCTAGGACGACGGCGCTCGCTCGCGTCCCCAATAGTAGGCCGCCGTCGAAACACACTACTTGAAGCCGGAGGAACCAGGAGTTAGGTGGTAAGCGGACGGGCAGCGAGATGGCCAGTCATGTATGTTTCTCACCCTCCGGCGGCTCTCTCTATTTCTCTCGTTTGCGTGCTTGCCTTCTTTCTCCTTTTTCTCTCCGTCGCGCTTGCCTGTCGCCGTTGTGTGAGTGCACCGACGAGCAGCGGCAGCAGTCACAGGGTCATAGACATAAGCCTGCCGACGCGCTAGCGGGCCGGCGGGGCAATCGCTGTAATGTACGTAAATGGAAACGACCAGATGAGCGGCGGCCCCTTCGGCCAGGGAACGAAGCACTGCGATGAGCCAAGAGAGTGAGAGGAAAATTGTGGAGTCTCGGAGAGAAACGGGATCAAGAGGATTCGAGAAGGCACCCACCGCCACCGTCGTCGGCGCTGCCGCGGAGACACGGTTTCAGCGAGGGACGCTGGAGCAGAAACAGAGGCGAATGGTTCTCCATGCGGAGCGGGGTGTTCGGGCGTCAGGGGCCGTGGGAGAAGACATCGCTCGGCAGGAAGCCTCGTAGCAGAGCAACTAGGAGAATAGAGGAAAAATGTAGTTGGATAGAGGAAGGTACTTTAGGGCGACTGGCGGAAGGTGGGGTCAGGATAGGGGGGTGTATTAACGATAAGAGGAACAGAGCCACCTCACGCCCAGTCGCTTGACGCCGCTTCCGCCGCCGGCGCCGCCGCCGCCACCGGCTCTGTAGTGTCATTGCTGCGAATGGCGAAATGTGCAATCACGCCTAAACACATACACAACATACACATGGACCCTACTCTGTATGAGTATGTGCATCCAGATACGTACGTAACGTTTACATCATTGATTCTTGAAGGATTGAAAAACATTGAAGAGTGAAGGTCCGGAACGCTAGATGCTCGTATCTGGCAAAAATACAAAGATGAAGCACATGATCGGGAATCGATGCTTTCAACGTTTAGGTAAATCAAGTACATGTTACACTAAAGTCTTCTGTAAGGGCCGGACCTCTAAAGTTAATGTGGTTGGACGAACTTTTCCAAGCACAAAACTTTTTTTCAACCTCCTGAGCTAATTAAGAGTTCCAGGCCTGCACTTGCCATATATCTAAGATAGTTTAATGAATTTTTCTGGCTAGCAATTTGTAGACGTTTTGCGTTCGCGAATTACAGCACTTAGGGCTATTTATTGAAATGAAATAGTTCACACACAAGTGTCTTACATCCTACACACTTCACGCTGTATGTCAATTTCGTGTGTATCAATTTCGGCGCTAGGAGCTTACACGCATTTACAGATTTTTGGGCACGTTAAGTTTACGAATAACATTAGGACACACGCGATTGAAGCGAGTGTGGTCGCTTTCTTGGAGCTGGTATTTACGTGGCTTTCATGGCCTACCATGCACAATAATTAAAGGCTAAGGTTGAGTTGATTTCAATCTCTGTAGGAAAAGACCGAAGTCCGCTAGGATTGTAGGCATTCAATTTTGGCTCTAGGAAGGTTACACAAATTGTGAGAAACGATTGATTCATCGTTAAAGGGATGTTTTTCATTTTAACCCTGGCTAAAATTCGAACGACCTCTTCCAAGTCCTCCCGTTTTAAGTTGAAGACACAAATTGTTCAAAGGGATAGGGAATTTCCCTGTTGTAGACTTCGGGCGAAAACAATCCACCTCGTCCCAGATCGCCTCCTTGTTCTTACTAGTTGATGCTGAGAATTGGAAGTCAACTATTAAAATATATCAGGGCGTTCTCCGAATTGTTCACTTCGTTATTGTTCTCAAAAACGGTTGAAGATAGAACAAAGTGTTAAGGAATCATTTCTATGCATTTTCATGTTGCGTGTAATATTGAAGTCTGATATCGACGCTAATTTTGACGTTTTTAGCAAAAATCTAAAATTTAGCCGATTTGATAGAATTCACAAATCTAAGCAGGAAATACTCTAACATTTATTGAACCTACCGATTTTTAACTTCATTGTGTTTTCTTGAAATAATTGTCGCAACAGTTAATTATATAGAACAGTAAGTCTAATGGCAAAATGTTCCTGGATTAGGACGGCGCATGCATGGTAAAGCCATACCATCCAAGCCTATACCCAGATATTAACAGGGACTTTAATCTTTTCTATGGAAAAGTGATTCAAAATTTACACATCTGCAGCAATAGAAGTGCTGGCACTTTTTTTTATTAAAACCTAGTTGTTTTTGAGCTTCGTCGGAGTATATCTATTTCCTCGCAAATTAAAATTCTATTGGCCTTATAGCCATTAATAAATCTGACGTGTGTATCGTATGCCATTTAATGGTAAGTTTTAAATAAGATAACAAAATAGCTACTTGGGTTTTGAGGCAAAGATATTAGAATATACTTTTTTGAAATGGAATACTCTATACAATGAGTTAAATTACGCATGTAGTAGCATCTCTAAGTTGAGATACTTATCAAGTGGTGTAGATTCTAGTAGACATTTTGCCATAAAGACGAAGGAGTTGTGGCCATTATTTATCGCGATAAATAAAAACAGGCTAAGAACAAATAATAAGAAAAAACTCGAACGTCCTCCTCCTAGGAGTCCTAAACGGATGGGCTATAGGGCAAGTGTAACGTAACTGTTGTTATTTAGAATCACGAGTTCTGCAGAATTATCTAGGTTTTACACATCTTCTCTATAAGAGAAAATCAAAGTCAGTGTCGACATCTTGGTATCCAAATAGGTTATCCGAAATCTCCATTAGATACCGTCAAAAAGCCCTCAAATATGTCCTGTTTTAGTCTAAACAGAAAAAAGATATAAATGCATTGTGCAAAGGCCCTGCATACAGCAACAGATTTAATAACATCCAAATTCCATTTCACATTTTTATGATCTAACGCGAGTATTTGCTAACAGATTTCATTCCACACCGTACAAGAATTCTCATTAAACTCGCTGGTGTGAGACAATTTAAAACCCTCACGTATCCAATGGATCGATTGCAAGCAGACGATAATGGCCAACAAATAAGGTAAAGCCCCGCAACGAGCAAATCCCGTGCACATGCGTCAAGTCTATCTGCCTCTTTGGGCGGGTCGTATTCAAAGCAGACGTCTGCAACGGCAATTGTTTTTAATCGAGCTACCTGTGTTTCGTCAGCTCTCACGTTCCAATGCGTATCATCGACCAAAAACTGACGAGAAACGAGAGATTGAAAGAAGTTTTAGACTTCACTTTCTCGGTGAGTCGTTGGAAGACGCTAGAAAGACGGATATCCAAATAAAGCAAGAAGATAACGAAACATTTACAGTTGCGAATACAAGTTTAGAATGCTCATTTATTTTCTCATAACGACACCGCGCACGCACTGGCGCATCGTTACGACAAAATCGCATGATTACCGACAACTTGTGATGTTAAAATTGCATTACCTTCCGCGTATCAATTTACAAGCAGAAGACCATTTGTCTCCTCGTTTTTGAAAACTTCTATTTCTTCTGGAATTATATATTTTGTCATAATGAAAACAAATTCGAAAGCAATTTATGCTGAACTTATTACAAGTAACCACCCAATGAGCATTAAACATGAACTTAAAACTTAAAAAAATATTGTGTTAAAAACATTCGTTCATGAACATACTGCGTGTAATTTTTACAATCTAAGCAAAAATGATCACCAGATTGAAACTTTCGGTCGAAAAAAGCCATTATTGCTTTATCTAATTTAAAAAGCGCAAAAATCCCTGTTCACTAAACCAATTGGGCATCCTAATTTACTTCTCTGTAGCGTCTATCCGTACACGTCAGCATTCTAATTCGTTTGTCGTGACCACAAAATTTGGCAGCAGTCCGCTTAATTTTAGGACATGCTTTTAAGCATACATTAATTTAAAACAAGTAGAAAAATTACATTCTATTCATTTCTACATTCTACAATTTTTGCGGTGCATAAATTACTGCCTCAATCAATAAACCTAGCTGAATCATCCAATTTTATTTTATAATGCAGCTGTTATTTTTTTTAACATGGAATTGTACAGTACTAAGATTAAGATGTATCATGGTATGAAAAGTATAGCTAGCGTTATTTAACACCACTTCTATACAGATAGAGAAATAATCCACTCTTTCTTGATTTCCCCATTACAAAGTGAATTCTTTTACAGATGAGTTTTGCATGAATTGCAGGAAATGGTTCTTTGATCCCGGCCAGTCGTCGACTCGTTCTGCTGGCTAGATTCGCGCAAACAGAAGGGGGCGGCATGTGGCCATTATGGATAGCTTTTCGAACCTATGCCCCTTACATCACATTCCCCATCGCACTTGTTGCTGGAGTCATAGGTATGCCCCTTTTTTGTCGCTCTTCTATATATATATATATACTGGTCATAGACTGTAAATTTTGGAACAATCACGCCGATTGCGAATAACTAGCCCTCACTACGTTGCATAAGTGAGACATAGTCTTCGCAACTCATTTCGCAACTATACCGATTAGTCGGGCGACGAAATCGGTCGTTATGTAAATTACTCGAATAGATTGATTACACTGATTTCACATGAAATTATCCAATTCGTAATAAAATACCTGCCCGTCAATAAATGGTTGCACAGGTATGGGCGCTGACCGTTAGAAAAATCAGATCTGTAAAAGCAAACTTTTCGAATAGCAGCAAGCGAGTTACAACATTTGCTTCAATGTTGTACATAATCTGTGCTTTTAAGAATAATAATAAAAATAATTTATTATCAATTCATTAAGTTGATTGTACGTCAATTGATTCCCATGTAGATTTTAATAGCTCACTTGTGATCACTCACTCTATGATCTAAATGAGGTTAAGCTTGAATAAATTCAGGGCATCCAAAGCAGCTCTATGAAATTTTCTAGCAAAACTAGTCGCTTTTGATACTCCTTGACAAAATACCAAATACAAATGCGGATTTTCCTGTTTTGATTTTTCATTGAAAATGCTCCTGAAACCATATTTACAAAAGCCTATGCTTCGATTTAATAGTGAGTTTCCAATGCAACATCCGTCGTAACCGGGTTCAACACACGCTAAATCATAAAATTACATAATAGGTAGGACAAAATTTTTCCCCAGTATCTGCGGTTCTATAAAACAATTATTTCTCAAATGATCTCCAATAGTACAAAATAATAATCCAGCAACACGTGTTTTATTATTCAGGTTACAATTTGGAAGGCTGGATGAGCAATCGTGGGATTCCACCGGCCAATAAATCGGTTCAGGAGCAGCGAACCGAAAGGCATCTTCAAAATGATGAGAAAGCTCAACAATCAAACAAGCACAAAACAATATTCGACAAAGAAAGCAATATATCGCCTTCTCTTAAATCATAGCACTGGTTTTACGGATTGTTTGACTATTATAGAGAGAAGGATTCAAGAGAAAAGAGTGCGCCATATATTTTATGCAACGTCAAGTTAAACATATCTATCAAATAGAAACTTTTTCTGTGATTTTAGTAGTGTCAGATATACAACTATTGCGGATCTTTTTAACAGCACGCTAAATACATGTGCGCCGCCTTTGATATAGAAACAAATAGCGCCATTAACATGGTAGACACTTCAACAAATAAATGTTATCTACGAAACATATTCAACTTTGCTTCTGTCTAAGTGCATCAACTTTCACTAATGCTTTAAAGTCAATATTGAGTACGTTCACTTGTTGTAAACTATAAATTAAGCCTACATTAGTTTTTTTGCTTTGTTGTAATGCATGCAACTATTTTAAAGTCTGGAAAAGTCTAAGAAAATGTAGAATTTTTGAGCAGGAGTGACTTCCACTGACTAGTGAAGAACCGATTACAAGGGGTCGTACCGCGAGCTGGTGCAATGTCAGTTACTGTGCGGTAGTGTATTTGATGTGCTAATATTAATTACTATAATAATAATATTACAAAAACCTAAATTTTTCTGTGTCTATTGTCGGGCACTATCAAATTGCAGGTCCTTAGAATTTCAAAGCTTTGCTAATCAAGAAATAAGTTATTCTGTTGTTAGCACTGTACTGACCATTGTAGCCGCAATAAATTCTCTCGTGGGCACAAACGGCATAGAGCAAGCAAACATTGTGAATCGATTTCTTTAGATCAGATTCGCTAATCCGTACTAGTTAATAGCGTTCATTTCGCCTGTAGGTTTGATCGTTTGACATCATTTACCATATTGTGTGACATTTTACCATATCGTTTGACACACTTTGACGATGCGAGGGTGACCAACTAAAGCTGGACATAAGGTTTTTGCCAAGCTAGTGAATAGTCATCTCTCTGTTGTGTTCTTCTACACGCAGAAGAATTAAAAATAAAAATTTTATTCTTGCAATCTAATCATTACAAATTTTTTGCTTGAGGATGTTAATAAAGCGTCTCTGAGAGGATACGGAAATTCGTTGGCTTGCAGGACATCCCTAAAAATTTCGCAAGCTATTTTTCTAAACAGCAGAAATTAAATTCAAAGTGAGTTTTATAAGAACGGAAGTAAGCTACGGTAGTTGAAATTCATTCACATGAAACCCCATAGCAAAGATCCGCGGCAGAACGAGTTTTATGCGAAAAACCTTGCCAGTTGTTCAGCCTGCAATGTTATTAGATAATTAGGTTTTTCAAACCAAACATTGGATAGAATACGTGTGTCACGTAAAAGTTCGCTAAACATTCGAACTAAACATCCGAACAACGTCACTCGCAGACGCGTCACACCTTCCGCATTTTTGCAGAATCGTTCTTATTTGTATAATTACTCGGTCCGTTGGAACCACACAGCCTTGAAATTCGTTAAAGACTGGCGGCTGCCGGCAGTAAGATGGAAAAGAGGGCGCCACATTTCGTGTATCTTGACATAGCTTCTGCACATAACAGAGCAAGCTGAAGAATTATGTCAGCGCTAGAACAAGATGTCCAATTAGAATCAACTTCACCTTAAGAAATAGGCAGTTCTTTATATACGAAAGACAGACACGATAATTATACAAAACGGACTATATTTTTGTCGTTACCCAATTCATTTCCGTTACGACTAGACGTTCTGAGTATGTTACCCTCGTATATAACATGTGACCGTTGTGAGTCCAGTACAGCGTTATCTCTGGTGGCAGTGCTTCTACAAATATAGAAATGGTACGTAATATCATACCGTGCTCCTAGAGAGCCTTTTGTGAAATGACCATTCACTGTGCTACGCTGCTTGAGCGCCTAGGTCAGCATCCGGGTAAGTTTGCGAACCTTGCGCGTTCTTGCAGCTTGGAGTACTTCTTCCAGAACGTCACGCATTTTTCGGAGGTTATCTATACTACACTCTACATTTACCTGCAATGTAAATTTTATTATTATGAAAATAATTAAGTTCTAGCCAAAAAATAACGTAAGCTAATCTCTTTTTTGTTCTTACTAACAAACGACTTCGCCAAGCATTTTCTGCTGATTCATTTTATCTCATAGATTAAGCGTTATCTTGTGACGCAACTTCAGCTTGAAAGTCACAAATAGAAAACTTTTTTAGGACGGCTAAAGTACTAAGCCGCGATTGCATTATCTCGTTTGGTCCTAAAAGAATGGCTAAGTTGTGTAGCTAAATAAAAGAAGTGGCTAATGGAAAACCAGTAAACCGTAGCACGTGGCCGTATACCGTAAAATTTTTTTTTACATTCCTTTGTATATGTAAAAGAATTAATTACGTTGAGCTCACCTTATTGCACTGACCGTTGCAGTCAACTAGACTAAATTGTAAGGTTAGTCTTGGTTTCATGGTTGCTCGCTCCGCGCGCGAGGCTACTACTGCTCCAAGGCGCCATTCAAGGCCACGGTAAGACACCGGAACAGGCTGTATGAGCCGAAGGTGCTGATTCAATGCTCTATGGACCTACAGTGGATGAAGAAGCCAATAATAATACCGTCCAGAGAAATTCTCCAGATCGAAGATTATTTATAATCCATTATAATTCATTATAATACACGACTATTTATAATCCATTTTAATTCATTATAATACACAATTTGAAACATGAAGCGCTAGCGGTCATGTGCAGCATCTATAATAGCTAATCCTGAAATTTTAGCTTGTAATCTGAGTGACAACGGGTCCGTATTAATCCATCCTGCTCTAACAAGGACGTTTTATACGTGGGCAGTGTAAAGTTCTGCTCAGAAAATCTAGTCATTATAATGAACGGATTCCAGAGCTTTCGTAATATTCAAGACTGTGGTAGAAATTCGAAAAATACCAACATACAGTGGCAGAACCATTCGACTCTCAAAGGAAATCCCGGAGGTCTGCGTATTAAAATCGAAGAAAAATTCAACCTAATTTTGCTCAGATATAGCTAATCTATTCTTGACAGTGATATATGCAGTGTTGAATTCGTCATCCATTTGATACGAGTTACCACTCAGATCCCTGCTCCGAATCACGTTTCTTTGATTAGGGTTGCTAGTTTTATTGTAAACGAAAATCTTCCAAGTACGGAGATCCCAATGGTTGTTCCCGTAGTGGACTTTGAGAAAAGGAGTTTTCGGTCCCAAAAAGTAACATGCAAATCAGAAACCTTCCTGTTAGACCGGTGCTAATTGACGGCTTTAACTAATAAATTAAATTTTTTGCTAAATAATTATCAAATTTGAGGTGTCCTCTTCGTTGAGAAAACTAAGATATTTTCAATGTGTAAAATTAACCAAAAACAGTGTCCCACCTCCGAATAACTTTCAGCGATTGTGTCAACGAGACTTTGCGGGAGATTGGTAAGCACGAGAGTTTCTTGAAGTCTCACTAGACCTTTTCGTGCGGCAATTTTAAACAGCGCTGTCAGAGCTTCGACGCATTCTTTGACAACCGTTGCATCTGACTAAAAAGAGGAAACAGGTTGATTATTGTTTAGGGCCACCGTAACAAATGTGTTAATGATTAGAAGTGCCCCTACACGCCTAGATTTAGCTTTGTCTATTGTTTTTGGTATTCATGCGTTATGTAAAAAACTGTCAGAACTATAAATGGTAGAGATAATAAGCTGAACCTACTACCGAAAAAATTAACTTCATATTTTTTCATTGCTCTCGGCAGATCCATTTTATATAAAATCTAAATGTCAGTTTGTCGCAATTTAGCACTAATGTGAACTCAGTAAGAGTGCGGGATTGTTTATTGCGTACTGGAAATTCTATATTTCTGGAAAAACGCTCAGCAATATTAATACCTTACAACAATGTCGTTGTCACTTTTTCGTTCAGGTGTACAATATTAAACTATGATTAAGAATTCTGTCTGACTTAAACAAAGCAAGCGTAGTAAATTGAGCTGTGATTTATACTTGAGAACTTCAAAAATACTTAGCGCTTCATTATCACATACGTGTACGTTTTAAAACAGCTGCTAGTGTCAAAATTCTCTAGTGAACTTTTAAGAAACTTGGAAGTTACATTTAGTCTCGATGCTGCCTTGACGTAAAGCTTTTCATTGCGTGCGAGGTCGCCGTGTACAAGGAGTGTTTGCAAAGCTAATTTGCAAAATTCAGCTGTGAAATCAGCGTCAAAAGCGTTCAACTTTTCCAGATGCGATTTGTGTATCGTCTCCAAGCTTAACATTTTTTTACTCAATTAACTCAGTAAGCACATCCACACTATCCAATTGCTTCGTCCACCTGCAAATAGCAGATTTATGCAAAATGCAATAAAAATATGAAAAACGCCTTACGATTGATTGTACGTTCCTATATATGTGCGTCTCTGCAGACAAGTACTGCGCTTGGTATATATATGCATATATTTTTAGACAACCTGAAAAAAGTCGCTGAAAAAGTGCGAAAAGTTCAATTAAGAGTAATTTTTTGGTATACTCAACCACAGAGTAAATAATTAGTAAAGAATCACATTTTAATTTCAGTTTTAATTTATTTAAACTTACCTCTGTATTGTTTACGATTTTGTTTAACTAGAGCTAAGAAGCTGTTGTGTCGCCATGACCATGAACAATGAATAATTTTAAGGTCCCTGTCGTTTCCCGAAACGAATGAATAAATGAGCAAGCTGAAAACACATACAGACTTTTGTTATTGTCCGTATGTGCTTAAGGCACGTGTCTAATAGAATATTTATGAACCAGATTTTCGTCCACCACGTGGGAGCTGACCATGGTGAAGAAAAATGTAACAATTCTTCCACATGTGTACAGTAAAATACTAAAGCAAAATGAAGAGTCAATTAAAGATCAACATTTTTCCTAAATGGCATTCGGCATTTTTCAAAATCAAGCGTAGTAGATTGCATTCCTGCTCATTTTAACATGATTCCTAACTAAATGCTGGTGCTTCCGCTTCTAAATCTAAAAACGTTATTCGAAAGTGAGCCTATATAAAATTAGAATTGAATTGCCAATACTGTAATTGTACGTGTGGGAAACTTGGTTGCGGCTGTGGTTCTGGAGCAGTGCGACACATTTTGTTGCCTTAGCACACGTAACAGTGCCATGCTCATTTTACAACTCGAACGAATACGCAAGAGTACGAGATAACAAACGTCAATACAAGCGAGTTCTACGCAAATAATCCAAACCTCCAATGTCAAATTATGTCTACTACGTACTTAACCGATTTAAAGGTAACCTATTTGATCATTATTTCTCAAACGAACACAAAATATTCATAGCTACTCGCATATTTCCCCGCTAATCGTAGCATTATCGCATGCGGCCGCGATTTAGAACAATCTCTAGAATTCCCAGTACGTGTATATTGGCAAACTAAGAAATGATCATATGGTCTAATCTAGGCGCAGTCAGTGCATTGCGTTCGGCCAGCTAAGACACTAGTGCCGACAGACTCGTCTAGTCTATCTAAGCATGCAAACTATATTTTCTCATAAGCACACACAGCCATTGTGCAAAGATGGAAATCACTTACGCGCCACAACCAGCGATGCGCGGAGGATGAAATCGATTTTTAAATTAGATTTTTTTTGCAAATACTGCGAAACTCCCCGCGACTATGTTTTCAATCGGTATCTGTCCGCCGACTAAACGGGCTACTAGCTGTCAAAATGGCGGCGCGAAATTCAAAGTCGTAATTGCTTTGCACCTAACGGGCACGTTGTCGACGCCAGACCATCTGGCCCCGATCGACGCATATTCGGGCCATCATCACGATGACTGCACGGAAAACGACAACTGGCCAAATTGGCGTGCGCAGATGTTCCGTTCGAACTAACCGCCAAGCATCCCCCCGCCAGTTCAGCGGGCCAGCCAGACAACAAAGCGTGTTTGCCGGTCTCGGCGCCTCTGTTTGCCGGTGTCTGGCTGCGACTGCTAGGAGCTTCTTTCTCCACGGTGCTCCACTCATTGTGTGCTCGTGGGTGCCAGACCGAGTCTCTCGTGTTTCGTGCAGTCCCGTCGGCTTCGTTCGAGTGCGCCGTTTCGTGCCCCATAGGTCGACCGCTCGTTCAGGTTTTCGTATCGTCTGTCGATTAAGACGCGGGTTGCGCGAGTCGCCAAGTCGTCTACGTCGCCAGGCGAGTGTGTGCGGAGCTAGAGCTTAGGGCAGATCGCTGGCCAGCGGTAACCAGTGTTTGCCGCTCAGCGTAAGCGGGTGTGCGACAACAGACAGTAGACGCGGTCGATCATCGACGACAGTCAAGTCTCGCGTCCCCTTTGACACTCGACTACGTCTACGACTCGTTTGCCACCAGCAGCCTTCAACCCCCGCCCGCCCCGCGCCCGGCCACGAAAGCCGACTCACCAAAAAAGTGAAAATGTCCGCGTCCAGCCCGAAGAAGGCAAAGATCGAGGGCGGCGATGATCGGGACTATGACGCGGAGACGCAGAAGGCGCTCGAAGACATCGACGCCTGCCAGAACGAGATCGACGCCCTGAACGAGAAGGCGTCCGAGGAGATACTCAAGGTCGAGCAGAAGTATAATCAGGAGCGCAAACCGTACTTCGATAAGCGGAACGAGCTCATCGCCAAGATACCGAACTTCTGGGAGACCACGGTAAGTTAAATGAGCGCCTACCCCCCATCATAGGCCCGCCGGCCGCATTTAGGTTCAACCAGCCGTAGGTACATAGCATAGCGCATAGTCGAGTTGGCGAAAAGGAAGTGCTATTTGGGCTTCGAGTGCTGCCCCGGTGTCCATCTACCTGCATAGGGATAGAGCGGGACGCAGCAACAAGCGCTGGCTGCCCAGCTCAGTCACCGGCGGCTAGGGCCGTGGCGGCGCGGCACGCCATCGGGGTGTTTGTTCTAGTAGGCCTAACTAGATATGAACGGGTGCGTGGTTTGCGCCGCGGAATGCCGTTTTGCCACTTATTGCGGCTGTCGGGTTCGACCAGACCGACTGTATAGACGGGGAAAAAATGTACGCGTGAGTCGAATACGTACAGCCATTTGTGCTGCCACGCGGCGGGGGCATGGTCGCCTATGTGAGGCTGCTATCTGTGGCTATAGCTTAGGTAGGATGCTGACCCGCCGGTTGCAGCATCATCATGCTTGTAGCATGGCCAGCGACGACCATTGGAAAAAGCAGCCGGCAACCGGCTTTGGCACAAGCCTTTGTTATTGGGTAAGGGGGGGGGTTGTAGCGACGACAGTGGTTAATGCGTAGTCCTAATATATTGGTGCTGGTGGTGGTTAGACGTGGAAAAAACGAATAAATGGCGTGTGATCGAATGTATTCGACAGTTATGGCGTATGCAGCAGACATAGATTAAGCGCCGATGACAATTGTTATGTGGATTTTCACTGTGCGAAAATGGTCGTTGCAACGAGGAGAACCGCTACCCTTTTGAAATAATAAAGCGTGTGTGTGTATTTTATTCATGCGAAGAACGGAAGCGGTTAAATACATGAGATGTTTTGATATATCTGGTGTCACAGCGATCCTAGAGGAAACTACTACGGTTTCTGCGATATTGAGAAATCGCAAGCGGTGCCACTAGATTAATGACACATGTGTTTGAACTGAATATACCGTTAATGTTGTAGGCTTTTTCATCTACGTTTTTCAAGGGTTATAGTCGTATCGCTTGCGCATTTTACACACCTGCGCCATTCTACCGAAACGAGCATACTCGATCGTTTGGCTTTCCAGTTCTATGCCTAGCTTTACGATTGTTCTAGGCTTCTGCTGAATGGCCGTCTTCAGAAAATAAAACCGGGTTCGACCACCGCAAATAGCTTAACCTTTGTTTGATGTGCGCTATTTTTGGAGAGGCTATTCGAGTTTTTATAAGCAATGATGTCGGATTATCGGACGCGAGTAGGCAAGCGTTCCGTTAGAAGACAATGCCCTTTTTCTCATCCTTCGACCATAACGCGGGCTTCATATTCATTCGTGAAGTTTGAACGAAGTTAATTTTGTTATTTTTGCATAGGACGCACTACGATAGCCGCGTATCAGTTCAAATGTTATTTACGGCATATTCGGAAAATTACCTGAATAATCGGAAAATCCACATATGATGATAGGTCATTGCTGGCCGTAAACAACTATTTGCCTACCATAGGCATCCATTTGACCAGAAACGATATCAGCTAATAATGAACCGATCCAAATGCTGGCTTTGATTCAGTCCTGTACCCAAATACGTCATTTCTATTGTTATCCTTCAGCAGCACTGGCGCTTAACCACGAGCGTCCCTGGGCCCGGCCCCTTTTCTGTATTATCACTGTTTCGCTATTTTCATTAGCCGCGTTATTCTTATAGCGTCTTCAAGCCTTACTCACTACCTAGTCATCACCCCTCGCCCCCATGCTCGTATGTGAGGAACGGGGCTTACGATCGTCGCCCGATAGACGGCCGACGCCGGTAAATACTATGCCACCAGCGGCCTGGTAAGCGCTCCGGAGTCGTCCCTCGTCTCCTAGTGGCCGTAGCCAGCGCCGGTTCGTAGCGTTCAATGTCCCTCTCCCCCTCGAATTTTGTTCGCATGTTGACTGCCCTATTGCCGTTGCTCCCTGGCCATTCGCCATTAGCCAACTCCCAAACTGTGGAACTCAGCCGACGATTAACAAAAGCCCGACACAGCCGTGTACCACGGCAACCCAGTAGACCTCCGCCATTTGGGAAGAAGTGACGAGACGTTGAGGGTTAACTTGCGAAGGTACCAACCTCGCGGAACCGGCGCCGTCCGCCAGAATTCACCTCGGGTGAAGACGACAGATAGAAGTACCACACTTCGCACTTTGTCGTCTGCTCAGGCGGCGTAGTTACTCTCTCTCTTTTTCTCTCTCTCGATCGCCCTCTTTTCCTCGGTCGCTCTGTCTTTCTCCTTCTCTTTTGCACGTTTAGCTTCGACGACTTCGTTTTTGATGTTGTGATGCTTTTATTATGAAAGTCGGGTTCGCTTGAAATGCCGTCACTCCGTCGGTGTCGGGAGTATTCCGCTCCTCTTACCTCAAACGCCGGAGGTGACTTCGGGTTCGTTAGTCCGTTCTCAGTGGCCAGAGGGTAGAGACAACTAAGGGCGGCTCGAAGCTCTGACGAGAGCTCGGACGGCGATTGCACTGTGTGTTGTGAGGGTTGCTACCGGAAAAGGCTCGTATAATCGGGGAGACTGATTCAACGGATGTATTTGACGCTCTTTGCGAATTAGCTAGTGAATGTCAACAAGCGTTTGGAAGAGCAGTTAGTGTAAATGCGAATAGTTTTGGAGCGAGAAAAGTGGCATTGTTGCTTCTGTCCAGTTGATACTTGTATAAAACGCATGTTCGTACAATTTTGTTGCGTTATTTCGCGTGTGGAGGCTCAAAATAAAGGCAGGGTTGCAAGGCACCTTCTCAAATCTGTTTTCAAAAAATATCGTCTGGGCTAACTTGAATAAATTTTTGTTTTTCTGTCGGGATACGTCTTTTACGTCAACCGCGCTGTATTGGATGAACTGTAATATTCATTTTCACTCTTCACATGATACTCCCTAAGGTCGTTGCAACCGCGGAGTCCGTTTTCCTATAATACGGAACACGTTATAAACTGTATGTCTTTTTGATACTGCAGAGAAAATTTCTGGACAATTCTGTATAATACAAAATACAATGCAGACAATATTAACAGCCTATAAAGGAGACTAGATAACGTCAGCATGATCGGGCGGTTCAAGTTAAATATAAATTGAAAATGATATTGTATAATGGAATTACGGGCAAAAAACATTAAAGAGTCGATATTGGTGTCCTTTTTCTATTTCAGTTTGTGAACCATCCCCAGATCTCGGCGATCCTTGATGAGGAGGAGGAAGAGTGTCTGAAGCACCTTCGCAAACTTGAGGTCGAAGAGTTCGAGGATATCAAATCTGGATACAGGATCAAGTTCCACTTCGAGGAGAATCCATACTTCGAGAATGACGTCCTTGTCAAAGAGTTCCACCTTGCTACATCCGGTATGTGTCTTGTTGGAGAACTGTTTATAGCGTGCAACTTTTAACCTATAAAGGTAGGCATGTTAAGCAAATCTATTACGGTTTCGTACATCAAGTCCGTCAGTTGCTTTCTCTCTCTTCGCGTTGTATATTCAAATTGTGAAACTGATAAACAGTCGAAAAAAATTTTCAAGAATTAGCCGTACCACGGCAAGCGGCAGCTCGTGTCTATTGGTATTCTATGACCTTCACTTGTTTGCTATTTAGGCGATCCATCATCGAACTCGACGCCAATCAAGTGGAAGCCGAACATGGACCTGACTGCCAAGCACAAGGATGCCGGCAAGAACGGCGGTGCCGGGGCGCAGCGTAAGCGACGTTACGATCCGCCCCGGACATTCTTCACCTGGTTCACGGATCACGCCGACGCATCAGCCGACGACATCGCTGAGGTGATCAAGGATGATATGTGGCCTAACCCACTACAATACTTCCTTGTACCCGATATCGAGGTGGAGAACGGCATCGAAGAAGAGTCGGACGGTGAAGAAGACGAGAGTGAGGCCGATGATGAGGCTGTTGTCGTTGTAGAGGAAGAGGAAGCTAGCGAGGGCGAGGCCGAAGGTGATGATTGAGTTCGTTCCCTCCCGAACGAAGCTAGCGCCGCCACCCCAGTCGGCAGAAAGCACCGGTAATGGAAGATAGGCGAGGTGGTCACTGAGGAACAGACAGCACACACACAAACAAAGACACACACACACACACACACACTCATATTTACCACCCACACCTGCCAACACCAACGACATCAGCAACAGTTTGAAGCAGGAGCACGGTGTGCGCGGCTGTAAAGGCGAGCTCAGTTGCATGGAAACGATTGGCTTAGTGTCTTTTTCGCTACACGATCGATGGTCAACAAATGGCTACTCCGTCAACGAGAAGCAAGCGTTCGTCGGTGCTCAACCGTTTTATCTCGCCAACAACGGTGGGGACGAAACCATTGGGGTGGTTGCTGAGAGAGTAAGATGTGGACTCTAAGGGCGGGATTGACTGGCAAGGAACTGCTCGTGGCTATATATATATATATATATATATAT
>MNPL01010126.1:0-10835 GCA_002081605.1 Tropilaelaps mercedesae
ATTTATATATATATATATATATATATATACACATATATATCTGAAAAAAGTCCTGTTCCAATTTACGGATCAAAAAATGTTTCTCCTAACTCAAACGGAGCGCGTTCCGCCAACGATTGTACCGTTGATGTCCTTTTAGTGTCATTGTTTATGCAATCAGGCATTTTGCAATCAATGTTTATGCAGTGGCGTCGTATGTTGTAGTTTCCTCTTACGACCACTATAAAAGTATGTTCAAATGCGCTAGGTCGCTGAATTCCTAGGAGGGGGCTCTCACAGAGAGGCAACATGGTTTAGATCAAAAGAAGTATTTGTTAGGCTGCAGCAGGGTTTTACATCTGCTTATTCAGCATCACGTTGTTCTAATGCCTAATTTAGATAGTAACGTATACTACTCTCCATTTTAGACAGTATTTCTCAGCAACAGAGAAAATACTCGGTAGGCAAATCGGTTATAGTCAACCTACCTCCAATTAACCCCGATGATAAACAATTAAATCAAATATCCGCCCAATTCAGTACAGACATCGATTATAGCATAATAAGCATCGTCTTTGATTAAGACCCTGTGTTCGACGACAGTCGGTCTTGCTTGACTACATAAGCATGGGCAACTAGTTCTAACAGAATAACATTGTAGCGTTTGACAACCTCGTTTGTTATTTTCTTTGCCTAAGAAAGTTTAGTTTGAGGGCATCATTTTTCACGTTGTTTTGTAGCAAAAAATGCATAGACAAAGGTTGATTCGTCTTGTCGAACTTTACCGACCGTATTGTGTTGGCAGTCCGTGGCAACCGGTAGTGCCGCTGAAAAAGAAAAACCGTAGAAAGCTGCAATTTTCCTCCGTTAGCTTTCTCATACGACCCGAGAGACACGACAGGCATAGGCAACATAGGATGATAGGAAGTACCTGGCGTTCAGGGAGTAGCAGTAGCTTTTTTCAACTGGAGAGCGATTGGCTCAGAGCTCCGCATGTCACCGCTCTCTCTCATGAAGCATGAAAGGTAAGCGTAAAAAGTACGGGAGCTATTATTTCTTATTCCCGTGCATGTTTGCACATCACCGCTGCTTTTGTCTTGCCACGACCCCTTTGCACTCTCTCGATCTGCGGCGGTTTCCCTATTTCTGCCGTCTATAAAACTTGCAAATCTGAAAACCAATAACCTGGATGCCCACTCTTGCAGGAAATAGAAACATAGAGAAATGCTGATAGGTATTAGTCATAAATAAGTGCACTGCAGCTTCGAGAAATAAGCCGATGTGCAAGTTACGGGCACGAGTAATGCCGATAAATGCGGTCACTCGTATACTAATGATCCAACCAGAGCATAGCATGAAGTGCGCAATAATACAAGGACAGGCCTGATATCATAGGCGAGTAGGACAGACGCCTATGTGCTTTAGTAGAGGTTTGTATATGCGTGACATAAGTGCAAAATAATAGTCTATACTGAATCAATTCACGAACGTGTGATTTATTCACAATGCTGAGCGAGCTATGCGTTCTGATGCTAAAATAGTTCTGGAAAAGCACGTTGCAAGCGAGTAAGGTAGACTGCTCCACGAAGCGCCGTGTTGGTTAAAAACCTTAGGGATGTCAAGACACCAAGGTCTTTAGTACACTCCAAGATTGAGATAAGCCATTAATATAGATAGGAGATAGGATAGAATGAGATTAATACAGCTAGAAAATAAGATGAGACAGGATATTAATACATAAGTTCGATAATACATTTATCGCATTATGTTTTGACACTAAGCTGTACTATCTGAAGTCATCCGCGTCAAGTTTACGACTAAGCGTGGACAAAATTGCTTCGTTCAAGCGAAAAAACAAGTGCTCGGTGGAACACCAGAAGAATGCGTGAAAAATTCGCTGAAATTGCTGTTAAGTCTAGCACGGAAAAAACGGTTGCTCAGGTAGTTTACAATCCTTATAATAGTCCATGCGTTGATTTCTTCAGAAGTTTGATTAAAAATTATAAATGATTTACTCTATGAAGACTTAGACAAATCATATGCACAAAATTAAAAGGTTTCTCTTAATTTATATAAATGGCCTATTCCTGAACTATATCATGCTAATGTTCACCCAGCGCTTCTTGAGGTGATCTAAACGTAAGAGTTCGGTCCTATAACTTATTTTAGGAGGTAAAATATACAACACACGATCGAGCCACAAGCCTATAACTATCAATATTTTCGCTCCGTATCAATAGATCCGTTCTTATAATTTGTGAATATAGATTTCCTTGAGTATTTTGGATAATCTCTGTCATCACATAACGTGAGGTACATGAAATAGAGTACTTCCAAGATTGATAGCTTCACGGAAAAAAAGTAATTTTACTGGATTTTAAGACTACATTTTGTGGACTTTTTTTTGGCTAAAATATGTTTTCGGCTATAAATAAATGATAGCGATGTGACCATGCTGGACGCCCTTAGTTGTTCAAGGTGGAGTAAAATGTTAATTGAAACATCCCAAAACAGTTCTTAGGATCCTAGTTTTGGATCATCATCACGCTGAGAAATTTCATCAATGTCGCGGGCATTTCTGTTGTTAGATACACATATATCTAAACGTATTTCATAAATTGTTGGTGAAGTCTATATATCGCACAGGTGTCTATAAATGTCGTTTCAATGGACTCTAATTGTAGTACTTCAGAATTAACACTCTCCACTTTTGAGAGGTAAAAGCCCTCAACAATGACGAAGGGCTTTCTCATTTCGCTCTAGTTATGCTCGGCAAGAGCAATTTATTACAGTACGCATATTTTAAATACCCTTTTAGTGGTCTTATGGGCATTAATGGCATATTTGCAAACAAGTCAGGTGAAATTCTAGACGTGATGGATAACTAATGCAACTGCTTCTATTTTGGAACAGTTTCCCGATTTTGCTAATTTTGCCCGATATAGGGTGTGCAGTCGATGATTAGTTGAACCTGTAGTCGAACTCCGGTGTGTTTATTTCGTTACCTTTCGCCGACCCTATTACTCTTCGTTCTCACTTTTATAAATTGAAGCACTCTTATAAATTCAGAATAGTTGTTGACACCCTTTAGCAGGAAAAACATGGGTCCTTGGTCCATCGTGACTGTCAACTCGTTGTTACAACGACGGAAAAAACGCGTGTGTTTCCGAACGCCAACTGGCGTTAGACTGCCTGACTTACTTCCAGTGGGGGTAAATTTGTTAGCCTAACAGCTAGCAAATTGCGATTAAAGTACTAAAGGGAGCGACAAACATTTTCTGTATTTAGCCAATTGCTAATAACGGACCTGAGTACTGTTTCATGATGTCTATCCTGTCAGATTTTACAATCAGCTCTTATATCTCCGGGGACGTTTTCCTACCGAGGGAAACCTTGCCTGTACGTTAGCGCGACATTGGTCCCACAAACCACACCCAATTTTCACAAACCTGTCAAAACTTTCCAGTATGAACAACTATTTGTATTCGAAGTTTTGTCCAGCTCAGTTCTGCAATTTTTGCCCATGTGCAGTGCTCGCCTTCATTTTCGCCAGTGTTTTACATTTGCGTGTTGGTTTAGATGAAACCGCAGGTGTGTCTGTGTATGTCCGATTGCGCATTTCATGTGAGAATTGTGACTCGATAGAGGATATTGATAGCCAATCTGTCCATCAGGCATACACACGCTTACTTCCGCACACAGGCGCGAATTTTTCCCGAAAACACTAGCTCCCTAACGCCCTCTACCCGCTCAACCGTAGCATTGTTACGACGGTTAGACTATTTTTCAAGGGTCGAGACGGGTAATCCTGCCTTTCTGAGGAATGCCCCACCCCAGGTTTCACTCCCTCCGACAAATATATCCACACTGACTTTCCCTTTCGATTTTCTTTTTTCTTCTTCGTCTTTCAAGAATGGTGATGTCCCTTTGGCCTGCCCGCTCAATCTCGATTCGAATTAACCGAGAACAAATTGAACATCGAAATCGATTTTGTAGAGACAACCTGAACCGGAAACTGCTCTGTTTTTTGCCTGTGTACGTTCCTATCGATTCTACCTGAATTCACCACAAGTTTTGCTTTGTCTCTAACACACAGACACATCCAGCTATGCGCAACCTTAGAAGGTTGTTGTCTAAGTATTATGTATTTCATTCACCTCGAGAATTTTACTTTCACATCAAACAAGAAAAAATTAAGTAGCTACCATATCAGGTAAAAAGTTCGCTTATTTGTCAGTATTTGGTGATTTACGACAGTTTGGTTGTTATCTGATGCTTTTATTGATGCTGTACTTTATGCTCTGTGCTGGTGCACATTAATTGGCGTTTATTAATGTTACTAGCTGCTTTTGACCACCCCGTTAATATAAATGTTGTTGAAATCGTAATATGCAGTAACAGCGTATAGCACCTAGTAAAGTCTTTCCGGGCAAACCACCATTTGATAATGGTTTCTGCCAGAGCATATAGGCTTGAGAAAGCAAAGAAGTATTCAGATCATGTAAGCGATCAATATTCTATATGATCTTATTTCTATGCGCTCCAGTGCAGTTATCGTCTACAGAAATTACTTCGACGCTCCGTTTTGTTCAATCAGCATAGTGGACAGGCTGGCAGATAATATTCGAAACACACTATTATGACACACGTGCACTGCATGTTCATCCAGAATACATAATTCATTGAGTACGACGACTACTCCTTTTTCTTCTCATCTTCCCTGTTTATCATGAACGGACTGCCTAAAATAATTTGCACGTCCATTTTAAGATATCTTCGTTGCTAATGTGTCACGTGTCGAAACAAGAAAGTAGCTGAAATGGGGGCATGAATGGCCGCCAGCCTTGGTTGATGGTGGCCTAAACTAGAATATCGCTCCGTTGAATTCTGAACGCCAGGCCCCGGATCAAGGAAGACGGCAGAGTGAAACAAGGAGAGATGATTGTCGCATTTGTAAATTGCTTTGTTCTTCGCTGTCCACTTCGTTATCTTGTCCAGAATTTGGACAGAGCAGGATATTCCGACGACCCGCTAGTAATGCTTGTCGGCTGGTGCCACCGGGCTAAGATTAGAGGCCAGCGGGCCAGGTGGATCATATGCAAGACGCTGACACCGACATCCAAACCGGAAGGAAAAGCGACGCAAGATAACAAAAGACAAAAAACGACATACTCGCAAAAATCGCAAAAAGCCATCTGTAGGCGACAAGAGGTAAGAGCGCCGGAGTCCGCTTGTGGTCCCAAAAATGAGCCGACGCACACAAGAAAGACGCTACTGACACAAATGTGACAGAAAAGCGTCTCGCCACGTCATGAACTATAATGTCCTTTAGTATATGAGTGAGCAACCATATACGAATGTTATGACAGAACATCAATAAGAGTATTAGTACTAATATATAATAGCAATTATGAATAATAATAAACAACAACCTACCCAAAAAAGTTTAGCACGCATATGGAAAGTTGCAGAAGTTAAAAACCAAAAATAACAGTTCAGAAGAAGTGGTTCAGTTAGTACTGAATGAGGTTAAATTACGTGACATTAGAACTGTGATTAGGGCGCTCACGTAAGAGTGGCAAAGAAGAAACCACGGCCGACCAGCAAATTCTCACCCACACTTCTAAATTACAGTGAGCTAGCTGACTGTTCGCGCAAAAAAGGAAAATGAGAGACGACAGCGCAGATAAATGGGAAACTTCAAAGTAAAGTTGAGGCAAAACGAATGCCTTCGGTAATTTGCAACCGTTGATGCCGTTGCCCTTGGCACTTTTGTCTAAACCGAAAGAGCAGGGCCGGAACGGCCTGAAGTTTTGCCAAGTTTGCATCTGTGCAGTGCATCGTTGCCACACCCTAGATAAACGATCAGTGGTAGAACGACTTTGACGACTTTGAGAATCATAAAGGGTTGTTCTTTACCGAATCTGACCCCTAGTTGCCCCGGTGGTGCACACAAATTTGCAGGAGGGCTATTTGCAAAGCTTCACCAGGTAGTATTAGCATCGTCGAGCTCGGCGCGTTGGTGCATTCATTGCGAACGGAGAAAACACGTAGATACACGGGTTCGATCCTTGCCGTAGCACACTTACGGGACTCACCTTACGAAGTAACGCTAAGAGCGCTACCGTGGGCGTCAGGTGATGATAAGCCCTAAAAATATTATTTAGTATTGGTACCAGTCAAAAGTGGCATCTAGAAAGTAAAATACTTCGAAGGCAAAGCATTTTACTATACCGAAAATTGGAGATTTCCGTTATGAGTGCAACACAATGAGTGGGCGGACATAATATGCTAAGTCCGCGATAGAAATTGGTCTGAAAATAAAACGATGTTTTTAATCATTTTGAAGAACCTTCGTCGTTCAAGATAATTTGTGATCTCACTGCCAGCGACCTAAAAAGTTTTTCACAGAACGATCCGGATGTGACCATTTGTTAAGCAATGCGCTTATGCACTGTGAGCTATTGAAAAAGGTCGGGAATTAGTTTAACGCTGGTTTAATTTACCGAGTAGTTCTTTAAGTTGGTGTCACTTTAAGCTGACGTACCTGCACGCACATATATTAGATAACAAGCAATCGGTAGTGGTGCTTTAGATCACCCAGTGGAACTCCAAAACACTCCTTTGTCACAATCTGCGTCATGCGAATTAACGTAGCATTGCGACAAATCATTGTCTGTAGCTGGTTAGGTGTATCTACGTCAAACTAGTGGTTCTTGTCATATTTAAATGTGAAATGGAAATGAACCACAACCGTTAAGCGATTTAGGTCCATTTATAAAGCAATCCATCTCTAGATTCAGTTAGAAGGGCAAGCAGGTAGGTGAGCGAAAATTTAAAAGCTTTTGAAATCATATAATTTTCAGTATTTATTACATTTGTTCTGACCGTATTGTAGTCGCGAAAAGCCGCTCTAGAAGGTTGCCTTCTCTAGTTTCTGAATAATTATCTTGCCTTCTTTATGTGGCCGTTATCCAAAACATTTTCCCTGGTTATCCTGCACTCGTTACTTTTATGCTGCCAAGAAACTCAGCGTGAGGGGCGTCCACTGCATTATTAGTATGCGCCGCTTAATATATCGCCGAGGAAACAGTATCGCCTCAGCCATTTTACAATCTTCGTGATGCCGCACAGAAACATTCTGCTCACAACGTGCTTCAATTTGTCGGATAGATACTTAGTAATCCAAAAGAGATATTATTGTCAGCTTCAAGTTGCTGAAGTACCCCCAGCGCTAACTTAATCTACAGATATCAATTTATCGATGATTTGTAATACTCCTGGTTAATGGCATGTGCCAGGAGCAGTTTTGTCGCTGTAGGTTCCGATCTGTTCGACTATGATGTGTCTTGTGTTTTCCTATTATGATGTTTTCGACTATGATGTTTTCCTTATTTAGGTAGACCTCTGCGAAAATACAATTTTCTTGGGCCCACGTCAAACACCGTTACAATCAACAGCTCTCATAATGTGATCCAATGTTTACTTGAGCGGATATATCATGTGTGTTTGCTTACCCAGCTATCAACACCTCCATCTATTTACATGTGTAGCTAGACGAGCAACGGAATCACAAAAGTCGCTCGAAGAATTCGGATCTTATTCGCAACCGACCTCCATTTTTGCCTTCCTTACTGAATCCATCTACAGTTTTCTCTTTCGGTGACAAACTGCAACGTCTTACGAAAGATAGAGAACATTCAGAAAATAAATTCACACATGGAAGATGTCGTGACGACAGTTTGAACAAACTCTCAGTCTCAAGCTTCACGCGGGGCGGTCGACGAATTATCACTTGACGTCAAATGGTTTTGCTATGTTCGGAGTGATTAATACGTGGAGCAATTCCAGCGGTAATCCGTTTGTATTTGGTCTATATTAAACTTGCAAACACCCTAAATTTTCGGCTGCGTAGTGGTTTGCGGTCTAAATGATGTGTGGAAGAAATGTCGATTGTAGGGCGGCCAAGAAAAGAACAGATAATTTTAATCGAAGAAGTTGGGTTGTTTGTGAGCAAAATAGAAATAAGGCTAGAAACGAAAATATGTCCTCGACTCCAGTAGTTATTCTGTGATAATGACATGTAAATATTTGAAAATGGTACTGCTATGCGAACGTTCTATGTGCTGGCTGCTTGGTAATTACCAATCAGTTAGCGCTGCGAAACTCGTTTTTGGAAAGTAACCCAGCCAGTAACGACGAAAGGTATTCTACGAAAAAGAACAGACTATATGAACCGAGAAATAAGAGCTTTACCACTGAGGCTCACATCGGTGGAATATCCATAATCTCCAGTAGTAGTCGTGATGCACACAATAATAAGCTAACCACAAGCGTGCAGCATAAAATAATCGGAAAATGTGAATGAAACTCAAAAACTATTTAAATTAGATTTCTATATGAAATATGCAATCAGTCATTTTTGTGTGCCGTTTTTGTTAGCCAAAAACATTATGATGAACAGGCTATTATTCAATGTCAATTTCAAGCGATTTCAAGCCACGTGGAGGAAACAACTGTATTATCATTCTCATCGAGACCGGGTTCGTCCGGCATTTATGAATGCAAAAACAATTCCTTGAGATTCCGTAGCATACGTTGCCAACAACGTAGAAACGGCATATGGCGTGCATGGATTCTAAAAATCATGTGAAGCGAACAACTCGTGTCTGGAATCAAACTTTTCGAAGCAAAACGGAATCATTTGTTCTTAGATAAGAAATACAGTCAAGCCTAGCTCGAGAAATGGAAGGAGGTGTATTATTTCATACGTCAAGCAGAGTTTGTAAAAGAAGATTAGAGTGAAATCCGATGGCATGGAACGCTTAGGCCGTCAAGGCCCAAAAGATAACGCGCCACGTGCCGAAGTATCTGCAAAAGGGATCTGGAAGTACGTTGCCATTTTTAAATGTAACATCTATCTAAAATATTTTTCGCTGGATAATGTCTTTTTTGGTCATATGAAAAGCTGAACTGACACATAGGCTTCACTGGCTACACTGTCAATGGGCTGGCACGGTTAAAGCTAGCACAGAGACCGAGTATGTGGAACTCGATTTTTTCATAGACAATCATTGACAGCTAACTTAATTACTATACTGTGTACCTTTTTATATTCATCTACAGCTTGAAACCGCCACCGATTCCGCAAATATCACAATAAGTGCGCACATTTTCCTTTTAAAGAAATTCCAACTTGTAAAAACGCGCGGAGTTTAGAATCACTGACTCGTACTTGTTTTCTATTTGAACATGGAATTCGCCAAAACAGCTAGCAACAGAGACGCATAGAGCTAAAAATTAAAAGCTCCGTTTTTCCACACGCTGCGACGGCAACCACGTGTTGTGCTGCTTGGTGAAGTGGGTAATTTAGCGAGCGAGCCACAAAGAGCCAAAAGTCGCCAGCTAAATATCGAATAGCGAATACGACCCATCTAGAGCGCTGGATTATCAATAAGTTCTCCGTTAACGCTTGAATGCACGGGCACCTATCAACCATAGACGGAGTGCGCACCTACTTCTGTATGACCCGCGTGCAGTCCCCTGTTGGCTGGTGATCCACGACTATTCGGACGATGAATTTTTTATTGTTCTACTATCATCATTACACATAAAAAAGCTGTTGTAGTTGTTCTTTTCTAGAGGTGTATAAAGCTAATGTAGTAACTTAGTTTTAATTGTTTCTTTGGTTAAGATAAGCTTTGTTATGGCATAATTACTGTATGGTGAAATTTTTTATATGGTACGTACGAGCTGCAGTACCCACATATGACTATTTTACACACATAACTATTTTTCTAGGAGGCATGATTCGGGTTATCTTGCCGTATATATATACCATGCATAAGCCTGTATAACATTTTCCTTAGACTTTTCTGTGCGTCCTATGCTTTCTTTGCCAAGTGCAATGGCTCAATTAATAATTTTTAGTTATATCAAAAAGGTGCAGCACACTTCACGCTTTAGCGTGAATGACGACGATCGCGGGTACATTCACAGGGTCTACGCAGTCTGTTATTAGCATCATCTCTCATCTTGATTAGCCGGAGTTCGCCAGAATTTGCAGTCTGCCACAGGCGCCCATCTTATTTCACCTGCCTCCGCCCTGCAAGGTTCTGCGGCCGTAGGGCTCGCGTGACTCGCATTCGACCATAGAGCCCCCGGTGCTGTTCGCGTGGCGGGCGAAATAGCGAGAAGGTGGGAAAGTGAATAAGAGTTAGTGGATAGAAGAGCCACCGAAAGACATAGATATCCATCGGTTCGAGTGCAGTTCATTGTCTATTGTCCTCGCAGGCGTGTTCTGTTCCATTGTTGCTTCTACCGTTGAATCCTTTTTTCTGGACGGATGTGTACTAAGCCCAAGTTCTCTTCGCAGCCTTCTTTCCCTACGCGAAATCTATGGGCTAGACACTGAGATACACACATGCGCAGATAAACGCGCAGAAAAACGCCCCGGAACCATAAAGACATATCAATCCATCGAGGCGAACGGACCTCAATCAATCAAAAGCATTTTAACTGGGGGCAAATGGACGATGATTTCGTAGACGTGGAGAATCTGCAATGCAATTCAATAGCCATTCATGCTATAGTGATGATAGAACTTGCGGATTGGCTAAGAAGGTGTGCTTCCAGGTGAACATAAGGCAGGTCAAAGTTTATAATCAAACCTTCAAACGCTCACAAACTTTAGGTGAAACTCTAGATCTAACCTTTGTTAATAGATACACCAAGTCACAGAGGAATTAACTTAAGACGTCATTAACGGAAAGTATGGCGGTTTTACGATTTTTCTACACATCATTGGACACTCATGGATACCCACATCTCAACGAGGTAGAATGTGTATCGTTGCC
>MNPL01010126.1:11399-30863 GCA_002081605.1 Tropilaelaps mercedesae
GCTCATCTTTTCAAAATTTGAAGAATTGATGAGGTTTGCAGCAAATAACCGTTTATATTCTATTAAACTGATCTTCTGGTCTGCTTTTGTAGAGGTTGATCCGTTAACGGGAAAAGACTAAGAGCGGTAATCGGCATGTGTTAAGACTGACCATGCGTTACTGTCCATCTCGATGTTCCACGTATGACCTGTAGATAACAGTTGCTGAAATATGCAGTAAGTATACTAGGTATTTAGTATGCCGGCCTCGGTCCGCTTAGCCAATTTATAATTTTGGGTCCACAGATGGAAAATCCAAGACAAGAAGATGCTGTATATTATTGAGTGATCCTGAACTCATCGACCGTGTTGCCCAGGGACACCAAAATCCGATAGTGTCAACTATGTCGTTTTTTGTGCCTAGCAGAGCGTAAGACGACGGCTGTGTTAGGACTACAGTCAGATATGTAGTTTCTAAATGGATCACGCCCAGTAAGATACAGACAAATCTAATTCAAAGAGAGAAAACGTCAGAAACAGCAAAGGAGTACGCCACCGTGTATGCCCTTGCTATTCCTTCGTCGACTGAGTAAAGGGAGCGGGGGCAGAAGTAAATGTCATTACAGGTTACTAGTAACAGTGGGTAAACGCCAATATATAAAACGTTCGTTTTCTAGCTATTGCCATGTCTCATGTGTTTTCCTTAGCCTCACTGACTAAAAAAATGGAAGAAACACATCAAGAATCAGTCTTGAGAGAAACATTTCGATAGAGCTTGGGAAAACGAGCCCTGTAGTGGTAGTGGCAATAAGAGTAACGACAGAGGCACGAGGCCTGCGTTTTGCTAGACTTTGACTTGAGGCCTTGTTAGTTCTCAATGTTTTCTGGAATGGTTACCAAGGATAAGATGGCTAGTTTTTGTCGAAAAAATGCAATTTCGAAGCTTGCTCAAACTCAGTCGCGCACTGTCACAAAGGCACCTTTGCTCATAAAATAAAACTTAGTGACCAATGAAAATCAGATAATTTAGGAAAACTTAAAAATTATTGTTTAAAATTATATTTCTCATAAAACAGTTATGTGCGTTTTACTAGTGGTAGGTATGACACGTATATTTTTTATGGAACCAATCATTTGTGCTTTATTAATACATACGGCACACAGAAAAATGCTGCCTGCAATACCTCGATAAAGCTTATTTCTCGCCCATCTGTCTGCCTGTCTGTAGTGCCGTTCATAAGTGCTTGATCATTTTAAAACCTTCAGGAGACCATTGTAGTTAGTATCATTTTTCATTATAAAGCTATGATCAAGTTTGGCGTGTATGTGTACAAGGAACCCTTAGATACTATTAAAACAATAGCTTACCTTTGATAACCCTTTTTGGCTAAAAATGCCTTCTTCGCTCATGCAAGCCGTCGTCTGCTGCTCTAATATTGAGATGTGTAAAGCCAGTTATACTCCAAGCAAAATTTAATCGCAGAAGCTTGATTCTAATTGAAAAAGTAACAAAACAAAACATATGCTTAGTTGTTCCTTCTTTACTGCGTGGTAATTAAATGAAGAGATAGACTTCTGTTGAAGAAACGAGACGTCTCGGGCGCTAATAATAATCTTCTTTACTTGGAGTTGAAGTATTGTAGCTGCAGTGCACATGAGATAATTGCAGTCAACAACGTGAGGCACCCCAAGGATGGCAATGGTAAACTTTTCCAAACAGCCAAACAGCCAAACAGAAGCAATAACATAAATTTGAACGACAGTGGAAACGAGGCTGCGGTTACACCTATTTTGGCTTGTTCCATTTAAGCTCTAAATAACTCCTAAATAAGTGCTTTGGTGATCCTATTTGTTCTAGCCTTTAAATTGCCTTCGCATACTTTTGGACGCCATACCGTCCAACTCAAATAAATAATCTATCCGAGTTCTGGACTATTTCCGCAAAATGTTCTATTAGTAAAAGCAGAAAAATTCCAGCTCTACAATTCATATGTAGCCCTTCGCCAGTATACCTCAGTTACCCCAAACAAAAATCTGGTATAGAAGCCTCAGCATTCTAACGACACACGAATACGAGAAATCGGTTGAACGTTTCGAAAATGACCTGTTAAACTGTGAGTGAATAAAGTTTGGTGTAATTAAGATCAGTACTAATTCGTACCTATATCGTCTTACCTAATGCGCTTATAAAATGTTTGAGTATTTGTTAAACAGTAAAACTTCTAGTTATGTGAAACGTTAATACTTCTATTCTTGAACATAGAATTAACGCATTGTGAATTGTACATTAATGATAATAAAACCCGTATAAATAATAAGTTTAGTCTGTGGTACATGTGAAATGTAATTTTTTGACGCGAGTACCTTCAGAAAGGTTCTTTACGAACTTTGGGAGAGCACAGATTGCCAAATAGATCTTAATAGACAAATTTGTAGATCACCTTAACAACCGAATAAAGATAAATTCATCGCACTGCTAGCTTGTTGCATAAACCCTTTGGGTGCAGATGCAAAGAAATGTTTGGTGTATCATTAAAAAAAGCATGGTTTTATATGAGGTATAGATTTCTTAAAGCACTCATGCATATTTCTCGCACATTCAGCCCATAGCTTATCGTTATGTTATCTGTACGCACTGCAGCTCACTATGAGGGAGTTTATATATCGTATGGTTGCATCATGGTATACATACACAAACGCCTTCGCGCGTAACTTCTAAGTACTTAACAACTATGCGGAAGCGTTAGGAACATGCGGTGGATATACACAGTAAAACGCCCTTGCAAACTGTGGCCGTGATGCTCCAGAGAACTACCATAAAGGGACTATTAACGGGTTAATTCTTAATGCCTTTTAATAGCATTATCAATAATTCCTCCACGAATTATTTACGATATTATCGGATATCATTCACGCATGACGGACCATCTAATACGCTTCGTTCTGCACACACAGCAAGTAAGTTGTGGCATAAACAGTGAACAAGCGACATATCTAAACAAGAGCGCCATCGTATTCAGCTTGACTATATAATTTGTGAGTGGGAGTTCTTATTAGGCAAAAAGCTACTTGCCATAAAGAATAATACGTGGTGCAAATAATTGTAAGTAGTTGAGTGAAATTGAGTAACTGTGCATTCCCTTATTCATCATATTTCTATGTCATCCTGTCAACTAAAATTGTAGTATCCGGGGCAGAGTAGAACTCTTTTTCCTGCCACTGTTGTTTGTGAAAATGTTTGGTGCAGTTGTTGACCAACATCCATCTACCTGTAAAGTGCTTGATGCATATATCATACTTGAGCCAAGTGCAGATACGATCACAATTTTTAAGCGTTAGTCGTACGAAGTTAACATAACCGGGAATCAGCAGCACTTGAAGATCAGGCTAACTATTGTATTGACTATTTCTCTGAAACACAAAATTACGAAAGCCGTTCACCGCGCCTTGCAGAACATGCATTTTCGAAAGCGATTTAAAGGCGATTTCGAACATCTTGTAGAACTTCCTTGGATACCCGCCCCACTATAAAATTGCATCAACTCTCTCTGTGCTCTTAACTGGGGAGGCGTCTACATCTTATTGATCATTAGTATGGCTCATTTATGGGGCATGAAATTATATCTTGAATGAAAAAGAAGCGAAAGTGTGTGTGTGTGTGTGTGTGTATGATCGAGAATATTTACTTGTTTGAGGTTTAGTTTGGTAGTGTGATTGCTCGCGGGCACTAGCACCGCTCAATGACAAAGCCAGGGTCTTTAAGTTAGCCAAATAGCTGTTGCCAATGTGATTGTATATTACAGCACAAATAAAGTCCGCATACAGATAGAAAATACGTAAACAAAATTCTAAACATTTTCTCTCAAGATACAGCCCGTACAATTAGATACATTTTGGGCCCTCTTGCCACAGAGCAAATGAAAGACAGTGTCCAGATCTTATATATATATATACGTATAAGATCTTGTTGTCTTGGATTTCTTATATGTTACAGGTTCTTATTTTGCTATCTGGGGAGAAAGATAGTAAATTTCTAGAAGACCTATTGGTTAAAGGAAAAACAACTATCTACATTTGGGAGAATGTGCATTCCAATTCATTGTTTTACGAAAGACCGCTTATACTGCGAAGCCAGAGTGACCAAACAGTGGTTCTGCGTGTTGATATGCGAGCCACAAAATTCATACTTCTCAGTTTTACATAACGAAGTCATCTGTAGTGTCGATTGGATTGCAGCTAGTCTCTGCCAGTTGGAGTACATGGTGGGGTTACACAATTAATTGTAGATTTTTTCTAAATTTTCGATAGGTCATATACTCGCGTGTAATTATGGCACAACGTGATGTAAGGCTGTGCCTCGGTTGTATCTATATTGTCGCCTCTGTGCTTGTTTCTCCGGGATTGGCGTTCTGGCGTAGTGGTGGTGATAGCAGTGATACGTGTCCAGCGTTTGGCAAACGCGTCGAGAGGTATTCAATTATGTTCGACGCCGGTTCGACAGGTACGCGAATGTATGTATTCAAGTTCGAGATTAGCTTCCTGGAAGTGAGACTATTGGACGAGGTGGTTATGAAAACGACTCTGCCCATCAGCGCAGTAACGCATATAGGAGACCATCTCAAGCCGTTATTGAAGAAGGCGGAGAAAACAGTGCCAAGCTCTAAGCGTAGTGTTACTCCTATCGTTTTATTGGCCACAGCCGGTTTGAGGCTGCGAGACGACAAATTTAAAGAAAAAATTTTTGAGGCTGTGCGCAAGTCATTCAAGAGCTCTAGCTTTCGCAGCGGCAAGAAGGCAGTGGGCATTTTGGACGGCGTTAACGAAGGCTTCTACTGCTTTCTTACTGTAGCCTATGCGCTTGACAATATGAGGCTGATCAACGTCAATATTGCGGTGTTAGACCTCGGTGGTGGTTCAATGCAGGTCACGTTCATACCGAAGGAGTTGGAGACCTTCAACAAAAAAGATCACCTGCATAAGTTTATCATCCCAGGACAACGGGGAGATGTCAAAATGTACGCGCATTCATACTACGCTGGACTGATGCATAGTCGAGCGGAGATTTTTATGAAGAACTCAGGCATCAGAAAGGGCAGTAGCCACAGTATTAACGTAACCAATTCTTGCGTGCATCCAGGCTTACACACCTTGATGTGGATGTATATGGGAATGACATTCAATGTGACTGCTGATTTCGAAAAGGAATTCAGCTTTCAGAACTGCCATCAAATCGTAAAAGACTACGTCGCTGACTTGCGCGTATTCGCTCCGAAGGAGCTGGCCAAAATGGATCTGTACCTTACGTCGTTCTACTATACCATTGCGGTCGAAGTTGGTCTTATAAGCAGGAAGGATTGGGAGAAGGTCATTCATGTCGAAGATTTTAAGATGAAGGCCGAAACCGAGTGCTCCAGTCAATCGAAAACGCTGAAGGGTGCCGAATTCACGTGCCTTGAACTAACCTACATCTACTCATTCCTCCATGATGGCTTGGGATTACAAGATGATAAAGAACTCCACGTGGTTACGAAAATAAAGAAGATAGAGGTGAGTTGGGCCCTTGGCGCTGCCTTGATTTCACTATTGGGGTGATTGGTAGAGTCGTTGAGACTGCAATTGGCCTAGGATCGATCTGTTATAAGTCATGCACACCGCATGAAGAATCTGCAAGCATAAATTGACAAAGTGAGGAAAATTTCTGCTGTAGCCAATGCGAAATGTTATTTGGGACAGGCCGAATATTATACAGCTGTCCTATCGGGAAAAACGATCGCTTTCTCCATATGTATGCTAGTGTACTCAACAAAACGAGTCACTTCGGAACCATGTTAGTAGGACCAATCGGTGTCGTCAAGATGAATAGTGTTTAATAAAAATTGATTGTTTACTACCATGGCATTTTTTTTCTTCTAATGCGAATACTTTAAACAGAATGTTTATATTCACATTAGAAGAGACTGCAGTCCAGCATTTAAGCGTCGGCAGACACCTCTACTTTTTTGCAAAATGCTCCCACCTTATTCGTGTAAACTAATTTGAAGAATTTCAAATATGGTGAGCAGTTGAGCTTGTCGAATATACTTTTTTCGATCGCTGAAGGACGAAAAAAGCAGAGTGAAGCTACCTATTTTGGCCTATTAACGCTCAGGCTGCTGAGTCTTAGCATGTATTCTAGCAGAAAAGCAAGGCGCATTTTGCCCTTACACTTTTAAAATGTCCTCGGGGAAAATCATAATAAGCCTAATATTTGAACCCAGTTTTACCCAATATGTAATCGGCATTTGAGCATCATTGCAACCAAAGATAACACGATTTTGGTTATCGGAATCTGTGTGTAACATTGGTGTAACTACCAACACTGTCAATAAATTGCCAAAGAATTGCCAACAGTACTGCTATCAGTATTCGGTGTACGAACACTAGTTTATTAACTGTTGTTACGATGTACAGTTTTTGAAGACCATTTAATCATCCGGCTGAAATACCTACTGCGTTGCGTAGATAAAAATGACAGTGTCATTTAATTTTTATTTAAACTGAAATCTGACCAATTAGAGGCCATAGAGAAGCCGCTTGAAATCTTGTTTACCTATATTCATTAAATAAATACCAAAAAGCGGCAAATTTTTCATGAACCAGTTTTAGTACTACTGTAATTGGGACACTTATCTTGCTCTTTCTCTATCTCTTCCTCTCATATATATATATATATATATATATAAAATCGCACATAAGAACCATATTTGTTGCACTCACGGTTCACTATAGTATATACGGAAGAGTATGAGTTTTCATTTCTTTCCAACCTCACCATCGGTGGTTAAGTGCTCGGTGTTTGAAAATCATCAGCTCAACTCACAGCGTCGAGGCTAAATCCTGGCTGGCATTAAAAGCTGACGGTTGTCAATATGTTACCTTGTTAGGCGCAGTCGGAAAGTGACACTGGTAGAAAGAAGGCTTTCACGGTGACCTATTTTGCACCGTCCTGATTAACGCTAGCGGGCGATCATCAGAAGCCTGGTGAGTAGGTTAGCGAGAAGAGCCGTGCTGCAATGCTTTGTACCAACTCACCTGCCCGAGTAGGCGCTGTTGGTTAACAATACCGCCGAAGGCAGAAACTTGAAGGTGACAGGCGAACAAAGCGTGTACAGGTTTGCAGTGAAAGGGACGCGGTGTCAATTTCGATTATTGCAAATGTCTGGCTTTCTTTTCGCGACAATACACTAGAAGAGCACTGCTTATTTTAGATGTGTCCTAGCATGACATATGATTTGCACAGCATTCTAGTATTAGGCCAAAAACTCGGTTTGATTAGGCATCATGACTACAATGTAATAAACATGTAAAACACAGAAGGCTCTGCTCCTACTTTTGGTCGTTTTTGCTAGAGTACCTAAGCGGCTTTGCGCTATTGGAGAAAGTTCAGTAAGCCTAAAGCTGCTTAATATAAGAACATTATTTGACGAGAGAGCTAACCAGACAGCATCGATCGTGCCCAATTCCAGTTTGGCCACGTCTGTAGTATGCTAACCAAATTGCAGGTTTACAGCAACAATTGTCAAAACAACCGGAATATCTATACTATGTATGTACGGGGGAGATTCTGAGTATGTACAAATTTCACGGAAGTTGTACAAGCAACATAGTCGAGTTTAATTTACAACAAAGCATCGTTTCTATGATGTTGCCTGTAGCTCAAAGTACACAGTAAACGCGCCGTATTTTGTTTCGCTCCGGAGGTCTAGCAGCGCTTTGACCGTTTAAATCAAGCGTGGCACACCATGCGTTGGAGCAAGCGCAAACTAACCCCTACCTAAAAAAACGACATTGCTCTAGCCCGACACGGATGCGCCGTATGACGAGCATAAGATCTTCCACAAAAAACCTTTAGTCCGCGAGCCAATTCCATCTGTTCGAGTGGATTCTAAGGTTGCGGTTTGCTAGGCATTTTAGTGTATCCGATCCCCACGGATATAATCTTAACGACGGATAAAATTCGTGCAGACATTACATTTTTCGGTAATTCATACGGCGGCTCCGCAATGGATAAGGATATATTTGTATACCATCTAAATATTTTTCAGGCAGGTTATCAGCCAAAACTTAACGTCCACGATAGGGCTTTTTGCATTACTTCGTAAGACGGACCCCATAAATGTAAGAGTGCATAGGCGGGCATTGAATTTACGTGTTTCTTCCAGTCGTAAGGAGTACACGAATGCTTCAAAGCACAAGGCTCAATCCCTGTCTGCCGTCATCTGCCGTATAATGTCGGCCGTATTTGTTCACAAAAATTCGTAGTCGTATTTGTTTCCAACAGCCTCGCCTAACTTACCAACTTAACTTCGTCAGCCATTTTGGGGAAACCACATAGTCGAAGCAGATACAACGAGTTTCTGAGGGTGCACATTGGTCTGCGCTCCTCTAAAAACCCGGGGCTGCTTACTCTGTACCTTCGCTTCACTCCAAATATGATGAGGGCAAAACAGAAGGGCTTACGGACGTATAAGCCGCAGTAGAAGTACAACTAACTTCAGCTAAACGATATGTTCATTCTGGATAAGGGGAATTTGTCCTATCGCATAGATTGTTAAAGTATGTGTGTGCTTTCACCTGCGGAAAAGGATTCCTGGGAAGCAATGATTGAATCTCCTTCCCGTAAAAGACGAATGGACAGAATCAATAGGCATCGGGTATGTAAAACTACATTGCACAGATGTCACTGCCGGTACGTAGCGTTATATCTACGCCGAAGTCCCGCAATAGATCTTCGAATGTTGGCCAGCATATTCCTGACATTTCTGCCTCGAGGAAACCCTACCTTTGCTCCAAGGATAACTATATTGCACAGACGTCACTGCCAGTACGTAGCGTTATACTACGCCAAAGTCCCGGGGTAGATCTCCGCATATTCGCAAGAAATTCCTGCCATTTCTGTCTCGAAGAAACTCTACCTTTGCTCCAACGATGCCCATCATCTACCATACAAAATGAAAAATTCAGGGAAAGATGCATAGTGGCCACTACTAAATGATACACCAATCAATTTGTCGATGACTGACCGAAAACTGTTACGGCGTATCGGTAAGCTGTTGAAAATGTTGAAATTTTTACGGCAGCATTTCGAAATTTTGGAAAGCCATTAAGTGGAGTAGCCATAAACGGGCCGGTGATTAAGCTGACTAAGAATAAAGCTCATATTCCTTCGATTTGAACCAACACATTGAGATAATGTTAGTTTCACGATTGGATTTCAGCAAAAAGTGTTTCGGCATTTCTATATCTTATTGCTTTCGGAGACGATCTTTACAGGTAGGATATTCGCTGTTTTGTCGGTAGAACTTCTACTAAACAAGATACCTTTGCAACAGCGGTGGTCCAAAAATATTACGCAACTGCCGCACAGTGCATGCAGTTCTTGTATTTCTTTGCAAAACAAAAACACGATTTTTTTAGAAAACTGCCTAAGCTTTCTTTTTATTAACTTCAACGTGAATGAAAAGTATTTCTCTGAGGCTGACTTTAGCCTCGGTAGAGGCGAAGGTACACAGTACTCCACAGTACTCACATATGGGCTAGGAAAAAGGTCCTCGCGTGATTAATGAAAGGTCGTTACATCGACCATAAATCTACTGAAAGAATTCAGACCTTTGTTTTTATGTTATTAAATCGTTGTGACTGGTGGCAGTAATATGCCAAACACGACTGGAACACCTTAGGCTTCAAACTAGGACATTCAAGTTCTAACGATTTTAAGAATGCTTAACATCATACACTTATTGTAGATCACTTTTCTTCAACGTGTACACCCGATAGCTGTAATTTATTGATGTCTGAGGCTTCCAATGCGAGACATGCCACTCATAAAATACCCTAAAAAGGGAATTAAAGTGGCACACAGTAGCTTTCGCATACTGCGGCAGTGACCATCTCGCATCTGCCCCTGAATATACATTCCGCAGCCGACGAGAGCGATTAGACAAACGTATTGGAGGTCTCGAATAGAGAACTTGGACTAATAAGCAGGTTAGGAGGAAGCAGAAGCTAAATTGAATCGATGTAGTTTCGATTTGCGCAGGTTTGCACAGGCCGCCATGAAGCATTAGGTGGTCTACCTCGGTAGCATTGGCCTACGTCAGTGAGATCGAGCGCTAGGAATCTGGTGAACAGTTGCTAAATTTCCACTTGAACCTCCGCTACCGGAAACAGCAGCACAGTTGTAGTCGTCATGTAATTACTAGACTTTATTCCGCCTTAAAAATTTTGGCAGTCCAGGCGTATCAGGCACGTCGCGAAATCACAGGCATATAAGCCTTGAATTGCCGTTAATGTCACATTTCTGGAACGATGAAACTATCATTGCACTTGGAATATTCGAGGTGACAATTTCTCGACGCGTGACGAGGTCATAACGAGGTTCACACCTACGGATTCCACCTAGCTACACGATATTCTACGGCACCCCGGTAGCCCCCTATCTGCTTGACATGCAAGTAGCGCCGGTCAGAAATTAAGGACCTCCTTGTACATGAGGTTGGTAGGTACCACGCTCATGCACAGCCACGTGACCGTCTTCGCTATGTCAATCGTTGTGTTCTGTTTCGGCTAAGTCTGCCGTAAACACCTACAGCTATTCATTCGTCATGAGACTGAGGAGATCCTCGATATTCTGTTCTACCGACTCTCGCTTCTCTTTCTCCTTCTGGAGATTTTCTTCCAACAATCTTTGAAGTTCGTCAGTTTGCTGGCGCACTGCAGCAAACCGTTCGGCCATAGTCATGTTGGCATTAATCTCCAAGCAGTCAGATCGCACTCTCGATGGCGTGGGGCTTGGGGGGTCTTTGCCAACCCGTTTCACTGGAAACGTCGTACCAGCCTTTAGACCGTGGAAGGCCGCGAAGTCACGGCCAGTTCCCCAGCCCCTAATCGTCGACATACCCCTTCCGGAGTTACCTCTCTCTTGAGAGCTGCTACTTCCTTGAGAGCTGCCTATCGCCCGCTGGAAACGCTCGAAGTCTTCTTCCGGGTTACTTAACACCAAGCTCGATGATGCTCGAAGCATTCTTTCCCCGGGTCTAAGTCTGAACTCTTCATCAAAGTCAAATGTGCTAGGTATTGCCTCTATCCTTCTACTGACTTCCCGGATTACTCGACCAATGTTCGATGCTCTCAAGCCTAATAATCGCAATTGATTCGCAAGGCGATATCTGTTCGCACCGGCTGACTCGATGACTCTGTTGTAAAGTCGCGAGTCTCTGCCGAAAACACGCCTTGGTTTAATTTCCACGTCGCTACTGATAGATCCCGTAACGCTACCAAAGTGGTCACGTACTACACCGTAAGGTAAGTATCTATACCCGTAACTTACTGTACTAGACTCTCTTACGCCGAAACGAGGAATCATTCTGTGCCGGAAAGGTAGCATTGAATTATCGAAATTAGGCGTTTCATCACTCGCTGACGAAATGTAGCCACCGAAAGCCTCTATTTGTTCATCGACCATTTTGTATTCTCAGGTCAGGCCCAGTACGTCTTTGGCCGTGTGTAAACCACGGGCTCCGCCTGCCACTGCTGAATGAATACGCGATAAATGACAACCCGGAGATCGTATATTTTGATCTCGTTTTCTCCTCTGCGTGGCGACAATTAGCTGCGAAATTATATCGCTTTTTTTTTAAGAAGGTTTTGCTAATGCCTGATGGAGATACACATTCATGCGGTTATATCAGCGTTAGTGTACGACTTACACTAATTCTACGTCCCTCGCAGCTCATACATATCGAATGTTTCCGAATCAGCTTGACATCTTTCGATTGCAAGACCATATCGTCCTACCCGATTCGTCGCTTCGGCATATTATTTAGGTTCTTCGTTTAGGCTTCGTCGCAGTATGCCAGTTCATGCAGTTTTTGGACGAATTAATATCGTATCTAGTATGAACTAGATGCACTACGAGTAGTACGCTCATCCAATGACTTTTTTTCGTCAAGCCGATCAGTCTGAGTTAAACAGGCGAATCGCCCTACTAAGGAACAGGATTGAAGCTTTTCTATTTCAGTGCTCAAAGTCACGGGTCTAGTCAATGGCAGACGCCACATTATGCCTGGACCCTAGGCAGCAAGGAGACCCGCAGACAAGACCAAAATGCTGCTGATTCTGCGAAGCCAACCAGCAATACCTCGTCATACCGCCTGCTGCGGACAGTTGCTTTGGAGAAATACAGGGTGGCCGACCGCCTGATGACGCAGCGATAAGGGTATGTACCCTCCAGTCACGGGTCTAGTCAATCGCAGACGCTACATTATGCCTGGACCCTAGGCAGCAGAAAGCCCCGCAGACAACACCGAAGTGCTGCTTATCTCCGCGGAGCCGAGGAGCCAATAGAGACTCCACATCGACCTTGGTTGAAACCCAAGGTTAATAGCCGCAGCCCTCGCATCAGCCAAGGTAAAGTGGCCAGCATTCAGAGCTGACTACTGGGATACCTTGCACCCTGCCGTACCGTCTGCTGCGGACGAGCTGCGTTTGGAGGAATACCGATTGCTTGACCGACTGCTTGATGACGCAGCGATCAGATTATGTACCCTCCAGTCACGCGTCTACGTAACACGTTCTGCAGATGGCTCTTGTTAAGGTCTTATTTAGGGCGCCCAACATCCCTTGTGCTGAGATACTACTACGAGTATGATAAAGGACGAGTAAAAATAGGAACTAAGCTCGTCAACGTGAGCCATTCATTACACCAGTGGGTAAGGGGTCAGTCCCTCCACGTCGTTTTATCTCGTGATGAGATTCTCTTGCAGACTTGCAGCGATCGCGAGCAAAGACCTGTTTGCTCCTTAGGCATCACAAATCAAGTTTTTGCAACTTGAGATGAGAGAAAAAGATGACGGGGGAGTTGTTTGCACTTGATTCAGTCTCAAACATATGAGGTTAATGTTGGCAACTCGTCTCAGTAAACCGTCTGGCCGATAGTGGATAAATTTTCCGAAGTGGATATCCGAATGGGACTCTGGTAAAGAGTCCCATTATCTCAAAACTTTAGTATATACATAACATATATGTATGTAGATATATAACGTGTCACGCATACATCGAAGTACAATGGTACTCTCATCTTTCACGTTACCTTCTATAAAGGCTCACTGATGGTACACTTGGGTGATGCGCGACGACGGTGTGCTTCTTTACCGAGAGGTAGGAACGTAGCAGCAGCAAGGCCAACATAGCCCCGGGCCATCCCTTCTCGTCGCAGTTCGTTAGAGCTACAACCAAGACATTTGAATACAGACTGAATGTCTATTGCCACGTGTGGATATAGCCATGATGAAAACAAATATTGCACACAAAAGAAACAATCTAAGATAGTACTCTCACAACGAATAGGGTAGCAGAAAACAACGAACTGGTTGCAAGTAAATAACTGCTTTAGCCGAATCAGGTCTGGCTTTGTTCAAGAGAAAGGACACTCTGTTGGAACATTTACGTTCAGGGTTCTCGTTCCGTCCCTGTCGACTCTGCGACTTTGGTAACACGATACGAGTATATCAAATAGAAAAAGGCAACGCGGTCCAATATAGAAACACAAAAACCGTTTGAAAAATATATAGAATTGACATTGCAGCAGGAGATGCACGTACGGGTGGTCTATAGTACTGCAATAGGGGACGATAATAAATGAAGGGTGATATCTGCTTCGTTGGTAGACTCGCTACAAAATTTTTTGTAGATTGTTTACAGATTGTTAACTTGACTTCATTTTTTTGTCACATTTTTTGTGCCGCTTTGCACGAGATACGTAGGTGACATTGCTGTTTTGTTTCAGTAAACGCACGTAGGTTCCGCGAGCTGTGATTTTGGACCCGAATGTGTTATTTCAGCTTATAAAGACTTGTACTTACGCTTATGCACAGCGCCGCGAGGCGGTCGTATTATTATCTATGATTTTGCCGCGTGTCAATAACACCACCTCACCCTAGAGGGTTATGGATGATTTTTTAATCTCTAATGAGATTCCTCATTAGAGTACTCATGAGGTGTATACAAAGTAATTAACGAATGCTGGTTAATGAGGAATGTTTAGAGCAACTTAAAGATGAACCATGAATTAATATAAGTCGTAGATCTAATGTTTGAATTATAATATCCAAGTCTTGTGATTTGTTCACCAGAGTTTTGTCCCGTCACTAACTAATCGTTGCCAGCAGCACTGTGGTTGAGATACGTATTTTACCCTATACTTAGGGAACCTATTCGAATGAATTCGAGACCCATGCTGTTTATCTCGGAACAACGTCGCAAAACCTACAAAAGAACTTCCAAGGCTGTGGAGACACAATCCCGAGACCAACCTGCCAACCTGTCGAATGTGAACGGATAAATGGCCGAAGGCATTTGTCTATTTCTGTTTCCACCTACGACGCCCTACAATGCGATGGGATCCGTAGTAACCGCGGCGAAGAACAACCGAACGCTGGCATTGTCTGGGAAACAGAGTGGCAGCACCACTTGAGCAGGCACTTCTATTACATACACCCTTAGCCTTCGCCTCACTCTGTCGTATACTCTCGATCAACAAAAGGGATCCAGGTGCTGGGGTGGCGAAAGGCGTGGTTAGGCGAGTAGGGAATAGGCACAGGCGACGCTGAGGACAAGGGTACTCAAGCGCACAAGTGAGTAGGCTGTGGGGCACTTCCAAGTGCGTACAGACCTGACAGTCTAGCGACGAACACAGGAGGCAGCCCCGAAAAGGATGACGCTTGAACGGAAAACGGCCGGATAACTGTGTGAATGCAGAATAGCTGAAGTACAACGCAGAACAAATGAGGAAGGATTTGTTCATAGAGAGTTTCCATATGCATCAGTGTCGCGGTTGAGGAAATGTGTTAATTGTTCTTACTGAGGTAGCTCCATATATTACTATAGACCAAAGAATTATTTAATTTATTAGAGCGTATATTTGATTAACATGATCTGTATTCAAGGACACGTTCCAGACGTTGTTTTAGTAGAACTTTATATGGTGGCCACTGTCGACATGGCTTTAGATAACCATCACCTCGTATAACAGTAGAGCGTGTTGGATATCCGAAACGACACCTAAGGCACATAACGCGCAGTCCATGACGTCCTAGGTATATATTTGTACACCTATTTCTAATATTACTCTTCTCCGAAGGAAATAGACCGCTTAAGCGAAATACACCGCTCCTACGTTTTGTCACGTTGTGTTATTGGTACTAGCACTTGAATGGAAAATAAATAATGTGCTTCTAATATTTTCCATTTTTAAATGGACTTTCATTGCAGTGCGCGGAACTCGAAAGTATAAGTTAGGTTTACTTAATGATAACTGAAGACCTAATCAGTAAACGCCAACAGCCTGGTAAGCACAAAACAGCGGGACGGCTTCAGCCCCTCTATTCACCGAATCTAACTAGCTAATTTTAATTACTCGCATGCATTGCAAATTCTTTAGTATTAATAGTTACGTTAGAATTCTATTGCTCATAATAGTTATGCTTAATCGGCTAGCATATTCTTATTGATACAAGTCCTCCAACTAGTGCTCAAAGGATGTTACAGGGCCCTGGCATATAGCACTCGCCTAGGTTATGTCACCTACATTGACACTCTTGAGTTCATCAGATGCGACATCTGCCGATTGTCGCTGGATTAACGACCCGTAGAGTACAACACTTAAATGTGAGACCATATGCTTAAATGAAAAATGTTTGCTATAACAACAACAATCTGTGGCAACAACAATTTGCGACAGTAATCGGCTTTCGTAACAGGAGATAGATAACGAAATTCTAAAGAGGAGGTTGAAAAGCGCATATGCAGTAGTCAGTGAGCTTTCGAAGCGTTGGTTTCTCTATTTGAACGTTATAGGAGAATTTCTCTAAAACGTGTTAAGTTCTTTTATTGCTTCATTAAGCAGAAAAGTTGTTTAATTTCGAACGATCCATTGGTCTTGCACTATTTCAATTCAAAATCGATGCAAAACTCAAACGCGCGAAGGTCTGACATACAATATGTAAAAATACCTATTATCGATCTGGAAAACCATATGAGCACATTTAAGTGTTGTACTCTACGCCTTGTTACTCCAGTGACAATCGACGGAGCCACATTTGATATACGCGAGAGGGTCAATGGAGCTAATATAAACGGTCGCTCTGTCTGTGTCAGGGCCCTCTGGATAACATCCTTTGGTGGATTAAGCAATGCCTGGAGGTTTAGTAACAATAATAATATGCTAGAAAAGTAAGTACAGAAATTAGAGCAATGGAATTCTAATTCAAGGGCTCATATTAAACAAATTGAGATTTGTAGAAGTATACTGCACTGAAGCCGCTCGCATTTGTAGAGAGAACAACTACAAGTTTTTCAAAATGTTGCATGGATGAACGTACCCATCTTTTGTCGGACAAGGTCGGCCACTACAAGTCCGTTCGCATAACCAAGATGATGTTTTAAAATCCAAACCGCAACAAGTATACAACAGTTTTTTAGCCCTAAGTCAACAACATTAACGATGCACTTCGCCATAGCCTGCCCATCAAATAATTGATTACGGACGACGTTACTCTAATGGCTTAAAAATGTACTTTCAGTCATGTATAGAACATATCTTTTACTGCACTTGCTACCTAATTCTGTCATGGGACCATATGGTTTGGTACTTTGACGGCTTGGTGCATTTTGAGCCAGTCCTGACGAGTCCCGAACACCGTCCTTTGCGTCTGATGTAGCTGACGGCGATGCACCCAAATGACATATCATTACCGCGGGTTTTCAACGCATAGATGAGCCGGGCTGAGAATTACAACCAGCGTACAAATACGTTACAAATCCGGCGTATTCGGCGACGTGACCATGGATAATAGCTAGTATGCTACTTGGAAAAAACGTAAGAAACAATAAACCTACCACCCTGCTGGCTTATGCGTTAACAAGCTGCCAGTCTGTGCGACCTTGCTATGGCTTCTTTTCTAGATGCGTCGATAGCGGTGCTTCACGCCCCGCTCAACTGAGGCGAACGTCTCGATTGGAGGCAAGGAATTACATTAGTATTTTCAAGTATTTTCAAGGTAAGAGCAAAAACCCATGTCAGACGATGATCTCCTTTTGTAATAACGTTTGTCTATCACACTGTTTCTAAACATTCCTTGTTTGTACAGCTCTTCAATCATATCAAGTAAACGTTACGCCGCCCTTCCTTTTGTTGTTCATGGTCCTTGCGATCTGCACACGCGCAGACACGTAAGAATGCAAAAACCTATTCGACTCCGACATGCACCAAAGGACCTATCGAATCGTGCTTTCTTAAACAGTATCATATGATAGAGAAAGATATTCGAACAGATGACGGTCGCAAATGAGCCTTCAAGTTGTTTTCGCCCATATGAGCCCTGGGTTTTCCGTCCCACAAAGCCGGATGCATCGTTCCCTGACGATACAATTATTTCAGGCCGCTTATCGCACTCTGCGCGTCCACGACATTGATTGTGTTTGTCACGGCCAATGAACCAGATTGTGAAATCTTATTGCAACCGGATCAGTCTCATAGCGAATATGCGCACCTCTTCTCTATCCTCCACCATTTACTTTGGACGGTATCGGCTAGTAAGCAACACGGACAGAATAGGCACGCCAGGGCAAAATGGAGAGAGAAAGAGAGAGAGATGGGATCAAAGAGAGAAAGGATACAACGACTATGCGCCTTGAATACTTATACGATTTTTATTCTCTGCAATAACTGCCACGACTGTATCCCACACGTATTTTTGCGTAGCTCACTGGCGTTCCCTTGTGCTGTCTTCTCGTAAAGAGAAAATCTCAGGGCTCTGCGGGTTGCCCTATTGTGATGAGATTCTAAACTTCGATCCTCTTCCGTCAGCACCTCCATGCTGTACAAAAGCCCCCTACATTACAGATACGCAAATACAGTTTGGCGGTAGTTACGTTTACCACCGGAAGTCTTTGTGAGACCGGCATGTTCACGTCGCGCAAAGTAAGAAGTTATATTGCCGAAGTTATACAGTATAACCGCGGCATGGTTTTGAATTTTTAAAATGAATTTATTTCTGTATTAATAACTTTAGGTATTCACTAAAATGAATTACATCGTGTGTGTACGGCAGTAATCGCGTCGCAATTGAAAACAATGTGAAGAATAGCACCACCTCGGTTATTGTTTCGTAGGTCGCATTTACTAACGTCAAATCATAACGGCGTATTCAGCATTCTTCTGTGGGTATGAAAAGTTACTTAAAGTTACTTGAAGAGTAACCGCTCCAAACACATGTAGCTTGAAGTAAATGTGCAACGCAAAAGGCTGAAGTAAAACAGGCGTGAAATACCGAATATTCAAACCTAAAATGCCTACATAGGAAATATATGAATTCGGTAGAAAAGTAAAAGACTTAGAAGAATCAATGTTTTCAAAATAAGCGTAATATATTCGCATATTAAAACGCATGCTAAACGCATGCTAGTTAAACGCATGCTATCTCTCATATCGAGAGTTACATTGAAACTGCATACGTGGAAAGCTCCGACCTTGAAGCATTATGGTAAACGCATCATCGACGTGAAATACGTTTATCACGTGGATATCGCTGGAGGGTCTTGGGGAAACTTCTGTTTCGCGCTGTGTTGACACGCGGTTATTACGAAAAATGCTGAGAGCACCACTACTAGATCCCGTAAATAGACCGGGGCACTATCACACGGACATAGCTACGCACACAGAAAAACGCCGTCAAAGCAACTACTAGATGTCAAACTCAGGCAGTATACTCTGTTCTTACGCACATACGGTCCACTTTTTACTGCTGTATATGTACGTCAATTAAAAACAAGGTTGTTATTTTTCTGTCGTTTGATATATAACTTCAAAACTGAGTTATTTCAACTTCCTGAATGTCTTATTGCTTCATGACGTTTGAATCCCCACTTTATTTGGCCATATGGTTTGTTAAAACCTTTTTCAATTGTTTTGATTGCCTTAGCGGCGAAGGGCCAAATGTATATACTTGGCTCCCGCGACGAGAGCTTTCATTGCAGAAGTTCTACACTGACCAGGATAAGACCTCTAACACATCAAAGGGATAAAGGATCTGTCGGCTACTGCGCTAAGCAAAATTGAAGCGAAGGATTATCTTGTCATTTCCTCCGCCAGTCGAGTTTTCTGAGTCCTTTCGGACCTTTCATGCGAATCACTTTGTGGTTCAATATGAAAGAAAGTCCATGAGGAAGATGGCGCACTTGAGTGCACTTTCTAATTTTGTTGAGAGACGTCTGATCTTTGGCAATCAAGTTAGGCAGAGAAAAGCTAGGCAGGTTTACAGACGTGCAAAAAATTGCAATTCGCTTCCTTTAGATAGAAATCCCATGCGTTGATCCATGTGCCCAGTGGTAATTCCACCTAAATCAATATATATATATACATATATATATATATATATATATATATAT
>MNPL01010134.1:0-13568 GCA_002081605.1 Tropilaelaps mercedesae
GTTTGCTACTGTTATTATACTGTTATTATATTATATTATGGCTGAAACTGGGTGTTACAGTTTTCTGCTAACAGAAACGACGTCAAATGAAGCGAATAATCACTTTGTTCGAGACGAGACTTGACAGCAAACAAGCAACATTATAGGCTCGTGTGAAGAACAAGTGGAGCAAGTAGGCATATACAGACGTAACAGTGAAGGTGATTGAGCTTGTCCATTTTTTAGCTGCTTGACAGTGCTTGATAGTAAACTGTTCGCCCTTTGACTTTTATTGCTTTGGTAACCGTCAGAAGGGTGATGTTCAAGTCGGTAACCACATACAAATACTTTTCGCGAGGGTTCGAAATAGGCCCCGCATTCCTGCATGTAATAGATGCTCCGCGACTTGACAGAGACGCGACAAGATCTGCGTGTTCTCAGTCAGCTGGCCGATTCAACCTAGGAAACCTATTTTTCTCGAAAATACCCATAAAGGGAAAACGACTTTGCTTACAGTAGTACCGGTGATCTCGCCAAAAACCTGCATGCACCTCTGATCCACTCCCGCTTGCTAGCAGCTACATTTACACCGAGTCGAACTAGCCAGACGGGGTCTGATCAGGTCCGTCAGTTCAACTGACGCTTTACCTAATGGCCTCTTAATCTGCAACTCAGTGGCCACTTAGGCCGACTCAATTGTTTCACTGTTGCTGCACTTTCGCGTGCCGAACGCCGGCGCAGATACAGCGGCAATTCGCCTCTCTCGCAGTTCGTCTCGTCGTTGCGTCTACACGCTAGCAGGGGCAAACCCGGCAAGCAATTGCATGGGTCGAGTGACCAGCCGTTGGGGCAAAACTCGCAGAAAGAACTCGCCAAAAAAAAAGAAGAACTTCTGGGGAAGGGACACTTCGGGTGAGCGTTGTACTCGATAGCGCGACATCGAATAGCTGTAGAGCCCGCGCGAGTTCGCTGAGCGGCTTCGCTTCCCAAACGCAATACCTTCCCGATTTTATTTTCTCTTCTCTATTGAGCTCTACTGTTTCCGCTTTTTACGACGCCTGTTTTGGTGCCATTTTCGTGATACAGCCAATACGGCGATGTCATGGCTTTATCCTTTGGCCAGTGATCGATCCCACATCTCGGCGGACGAGCACCCCGCAACGCCTCGATCGCCGAGTTCTGAGCGTTTTCCGAGTTCGGCAAACATGGCTTGATATTCTGAAGGTCGATAGGTACCGCCGATTGTAGATGCCGTCTGATCCTCTGTCGAATCGCTAACAGGGGTAGAACAGCAGGACTTAACTAGGGCCTAACTAGAACACCCTGAAAATGACCTAATGCATGACCGACCAGACGCGATTTAGCACTTTGCTGCCGTACGTCCGACGGTTGCCGCCTGAACGTCGGAGACATGGCCACGGAGCGTCTTCTGTAAACTTTGCTTCGAGCAACGATGCGACCTAGGTGAACTTCGTGTCAATAATTACGAATGCCGCTTCGGGCAATGCTTGCGCACGCCGATTTCGTCAGCAGCTCTAGCGAAACTTTCGTACGGCCCCCGAAGCAGGTCGTGTTGTTGAGAGCACGAAACATTTCGATAGCAAACGTTGACTAGATGGTCCTGAGTAATGTAGCTCGCTCGACGTGCAAACGTAGGCCATCGTGTTTCGTATAACGCCTATCGCATCAGAAGCAACGTCGCGTAAAGGGGATTTCGAAATTTTTCTATTTGAATCGTATTCCTAAACATAGTGGCCTTCGCTCCTTGTCGGCAGACGCTTTGTCGCGTTGAGCAGACACCGGGGCCTGGCTAACAGATCGCTTGGCCTGACGGAGGGACATGCGCTTACGCGTTGCGCACACCAACGTCTTGAAGACATAGTTTTCCTAGACAGTTCTACTCGAAGTTCTCAAGGTCTGCGAAATCTAAGAAGCTAGAAGCTCAAGGCGCGTCCGCGATCAGCTGGCTTAAGTAGCCTAGTTCGGAAGGTTGGCGCGCGTTCGAAATAGGTCCCGTCCGAGTATCGCATTGCTGAGGTGGTTTTCCTGCTCCAGTTATCTGAACTCACTGATTCTACGGGTCGCGTACGCGTCAAAACGTAGACGCTATTCCACGCGAGCCGTAGCCACTTCGGGGTCTGGTTACCAAACGATAACAACAGATCCGACGGCTGTTCATGTCTGTCCCGGCCGCTCAGACCGCTCAGTGACAAGCGCACTGCGTGCGACAGGGTCGCCTGGCAAGGTCGACCACACTGGCCTGGCCTATATAACAGTGACCAATCACAGCAAAGTCATCTGTCAAAAAACCACGCGTTACGTTGCTGCTACAGCGGCTGCCCAACGCCATGGCGAGCCGCGCTGTCGTCCGGAAACTCGTCAACATCCCGCGTCTCCTCCGTCAAGGGAGCACAGTGGGGCTGAGGGAAAACGTGATCGCCGACGGAGAGGTTCGAGCTCGCGTCAAGAGCTCCAAGAGCAGCCCGACGGAAAACGGCTCAGCTGAGGACAGGACGTCACCCGAGAAACGAGCAAGAGGGTTCGTTCACAATGAACACGGGTTCGAGGGGCAGACGTGAATCATTAATAACCCCTGCTGGCTTAATAGTGGCAAGAAATCGACAAATTTCAGCGATCTCTGCTCCGCATTCTCATCAAGACGCAGAAACCTGGTAATGAATTTCCTCATAATTGTTCCCGACATTTGATGGTGGCTGCTGAAGTCATAATGCCTCGTCGTCGTAGGAGATTTTGGCGGGCAATTTGAATCGCATTATTAATCGCCTCTTGAACAACGCTGGAAATGGTAATGCCTACATTAAAAATAATACTAACTCTAATAATAATGGCTGTTGTTAATATTAGCATTTGTATGTCGCAGTTCTAGCGGCCATAGATCGGAATGGTCGCTGCTTCGCCAGTAATTGCCTATTACAACCGCGGACAGGGAGAAAATAGAAGGAGACTGTCCATGGCCACGGGACCACCTGGCTGCTAGAATGTCGTTGATTATACGCGTTCAACGCAGATTCAATTGATTATATAATTAGAATACTGAATACATCAGACTGTGGTGCACTCGCACCACGTTTCCTTGACATTAATGGCGTTAATGGCGATAATATTGGCGATAACACTGGCGATGATTGTGCCCGATGGGATCGAGTTGTTATCGATGCTGTGGATTTTATTCTAGGAGATTAACGTACGCGGCTGTCGTAGGAAACCAGGTTAGAGCCTCTCTTATCGTTAGCCGACGCTTTCGGCTGACGTAGACACATATGCAAAGTCGGATTACGTGGCGCCATCTTATTTAGTGCGTGTTTATGACAATCAGCTATCGTTTTGCGGCCGATATTCGTATCGTATAGATCGTATAACGTTCCATTAAGCGTACGAGCGCTCCGTTAAAGGGACAACGGAAGTCAATACAAGCGAATGTTCTTGCACTTACTCGAGCTAAGCTTTCCTCTTGTTAGATGCGTTTTCTGAAATTTGCATTTGCCAGAAAATAACAGTGTCTTCTCTTTGTATCTGCGATTATGATAATAATAATAATAATAATAATACGACTGCTAGAACGCAGAATCAACTGAGTGACTATAAATGGACGCTAGACCCTTGGAAACCTATGTGGACTCTCACCAACTAAAGTCACATCACTAAAAATTCTTGTCGTGCTCGAATTTGCTCGGACTCGCTCAATGACGTGCTCGTATCAGCACAGTCAGGCGCCATTTTGGTAAACTCTGCGTGACGGCAGTCTGTAGAAGGTGAGGAGTTCCGCCCTACGACGCGAGAAGGTAGGAAGGTGGTGGATGATAATCTGATATAACAATTCGAGCGCGTGGGAACAAATCAAATTGTTGGTACAGGATGTTACTATACTTAGCACAATAGCAATGTACCTGGTGTGTCAGTTAAAACCTCATCGCTGGACGTGTGAACGTTTTTATCCCGATCGCTTTAGCGGGCTCCGGTCCGATGGGGGTACACATCGAGATTCATTGCAGAGTCAAGTGCGCAAGTAATGGTTGACTCAGCTAACAGAAGAATATCTTTCACCAGTGCTGTCATTGCATTTTACAACACTAAAGTGTATGTTTCTTGTTACAGTGAATTACTATTATTACTATTTTTATTATTATCATCGTAAGCAATAAGCGATCGGGATCGCACGCAGAATGGCATAAATCATTTAGGACATCGATTAGATATTTTCAGTTGTAGAAACCTCGCAACGATGACCTTACCGTTACGTTATCTGAGCAAATTCGTTGTCGGTGTCGCCATTTCTATCGGCGTTTCGAATATAATTGTGAAGGTCTCCACCGAACACGGTCACGTGACTGATTCCACTGGCAGAGCACAAAGTCATTCCAAGTCGATTGTTACATAATTATGAATTATTATCTTTATCGTTACATGATTTCATTGTATGATAATGTGCATTTAATTCCTTTGAAAGCCCCACCGATTGTCCCTGGAGAAGTGAAAAGGACCAGCACCTCTCAATTTTCTGTGCGTTCTTCGATCTCCCTGTCGACATCGACGGTACGAAACGACTTTGCCTATGACCAGCGTTGGCAACAACGCTACACAATTGCTCATTGTACGTGGCAGTTTGACATAGCAGTAAACGAGGTACGTTCGCGCACGGTGGTGGCAAAAAGAACCGCCGATCTTCGCACGTATCGGCTCACGTCACGCTTCATGAAGGGGGCGACAACTTCATTACCACCAACTTAGAACAGCTGCTTTGAACCTTCTGCTCAGAAACGAAAAATAAGCCCTTCAGTGTTCACACAGGAAGAAGAGGTAGGAGCTCGTAAATGAAAATCTTCTCGGCTCTTTCATCTGCTGTGTACGCTTTGGCTACATAATCATAATTGGCCGTAATTAGTAATAAATCACCCCTTCTATCCCCTCTATTTCGATGCGAATCGTGGAACTATGGAATGTGTGAAAAAAAAAAACGCACTACGCGAATGTTTGGGTGTCGCGTTCAGCGCCACCAATTCAGCCGTGGGCTAGGCAAAATATCGACGAATCTGGTGAGGCGCACACAGTGCGGTTGCCAAGGTTGGCCTAGGAAGGGGGACTTTTTTGGGGGACTTTTGGGGGAGTTTTTTTTTTTGTATATTGAACGTAGTGCACGTCATCAAATGCACAGAAGACCGAATTCGTAATCGACGATACTCTTCAGTAATCTTGAACATCGAAATATTTTTTAATGGTTTCTCTGCATCAAAGTCTTGTTAAGTGGTCCTCATCTACCAGATGGGTCTACCTGAGGTAGTCTGATGTAATACGCGAAGAGTGTTTGTAACAGTCGGAATATCTCTAAATAACAGTCGGAAGGGCACGGCACTTTCGAGGCGTGGTCTCTGCACTTGCTTTCGTAGCATTTTCGAGCAACGTGAATGAGTAGTGTTATATTCGTTGCAAGCTGAGCTAAACAAAAATCGATATGCCGCCATACCGATCTTTCCAATCCACTCGACGACCAGTACATATATAAATTTTTGGTGATTATATATATATATATAGAACACATTGGGCTGTTGATAAGCTTGATCTGAATTGACAACTTCTCAGGATGTGAATGGGGATCTTGGCGGCCATTACTCTATTTGGCCTCATTCGATTTATGTTCGGTATGTTCGAACGTAGGCATTTTTTAACGTGTCAACCAAATATCTGCCTGTTGTTCATATACCACGTTTCCTATCCCCCACTGTTCCTGGAGAAGCGAAATAAAATTTCTGACGCTAAAATGCGATGGCATCCCAATTCTTCTTGAGTTAATCTTGCGAGCGAGTTAAAGCCACATCGTCTCTATTACAACAAACGTGGCAGATACGTGTAGACGTTCGTATACACAGGCCTTTCATTCAGAAGTCTTTCCGGCAACCCCAATAAAGGGTCGCCAGAAATGCCAGAACAGAAGATCCGGTCAGATCAGAGCTATGGCCAAATGTTCCGTCTTTCGACGTCTCCATTTGTACGTGTCATGCCTATCGAACAACAAAAAGCAACGTCCTATTTTGCTTACACATGCGGGTAGCAGAAGCCTCTGTACGCACGTCGTTTTCTGCTGTTCTTGTTGTTGGTGTTGTTGCTGTTGAATGTCGCTGTTGTCATTGAATAGTGGCCGGACGTCCTGAGTGAGTTCCTTCTCTCTGACTCGATCGGCGCACCCGCGTGCTTAAGGCGCCACGACGCCGAAACTAGCCAGCGACCCCCCTCCACTTGGCCGATCCCGCCGCTGTCTGTTCCATCGATGATTTAGCGCCACCTCAATGATTTGGCACATCTAACAACGCAACAACAACAGCAGCACAAGACGCGAGAACACGTCTGTCCCGTTTGCTCATGCCAAATGGTGTCCCTGCATAGACATACATTAGTTTGCCGGGCGACGATAGCGGTCGTTTAGACTGTTCGTCGTATTTACTCACTCACCCCCATCATTGGTGGGTGGCGGGCCAGCTGGCAAAGATTCTTCCTCGTCGAACCGAAGCAGAAGTCCCGTTCAGAAGATTCGGCACAAACTCATGTCCACAAACAGAGAGAGAGAAAGAGACGGATCAGACACTGACGAGTAGTAACAGTGGCGGAAGATACACGAAATAGTTCGCACGGTTTTTTTTTTAACGGACAACAACGCTCTGGGTAGCTCCGGCAATCGTACTCGTGCCTCAGAGTGCTAGCCACGATTACGTTGTATATAATAGATAACTTTTCACGTTGGCTTTCTCTGAGGGGAGGCATATTCCTAGCCGGGTTAGCGTAATGAAAGCGGACGAAAAGTGGCACCGAAAAAGTGGAGCCGAAAAACTGGACTCAAAGGGATGAAGCATCACCACTGAGCCGATGGTGGCTTGGTCAGGGCTATTCGTTGTCTTCACGTCTTTGTACGCGCTTATCGAATGCCGCAAGGGTGTGGCTAGGGAAAAAGGGATTGAGCGATTGCTACAGAAGTAGAGAAACGCAGACGTATAAGGAAGTACTAACGAGATTTGTCTGTAATTTGTGGTGCGGTCGCATAGTTTTTCAATCATCCATTCTTGTCACACAACTGACCTCTACTTCGTGCTTTTCTGTTGTCAACTCAATGTTCGAGTATAGTCACTTTACCTTGCAAAAAAAAAAGCGCCTCACAAGAAAATGTCTGCCAACGCCAAATCGCAATGCGTTCGAAATTCGTGAGCACCTTGGTCACAAACGATTAGTGGTCCGGTTTATTAATGACGCAGTTGTCTGACCCACCACTCAGACGGCATCATCCTGTTGATTTAGACAAAATTTGAGTCAATGTGGAGCAGCTGTATCCAGGCTTTAAATTCAATGCGTTTTCGGCGATAGAGCTCACGATAGGGTATCGTTGTACTCGAACGAAAACTAGACAGTTTGTCCGAAAAAAACCTGATTTTACAATGGCAGTGCACAGTGAAGAAATTCTGAACCCACGTTTTTCTATGAATGATTAAAAACAGCGGAAAATTTTGCGACAATTGTTTTTGTGATTTACATTTGCACATGAAGGACATAAATTACAGGGCGCATCATCCATGACATCCTAGCGAACGGCTCAACGTGCCGTGAACGTCGTCACTCTGAGGTGGCGAAGTGCGTAATTGATTTTCATAGTCTAGTTTACATGATATGCACACGAAACCTCAATGGAGAAAGAATGCATCAGAGAGCGCACACTGGACAAAATCCGAGTGGACAGAAGACTTCTCTCGTGTCTGCGATAGTAACTATTTATTAAGGTCTCATCTATCGATCAGCCGTTGCATCTCGACCCTCGCGGGAAGATGCCGGACAGGCCGCGGATGCGACTATCCAGATGTCAAGGAACAGCTAAATCGTCTCTGGTTGCAAAATGTGCGGCGCGTTGAACATTGTTTCGGATGGTAGATTCAGCAGCGGAGAGGTGCGCCCGACGCACCGAATCCTAGAGCGTCCGTCATACGATTATTCCCTTATTTGTTCAAGTCACTGTTTATTTAGCGTCCTAATGTCTTCCCAGCGTAATTACATAATTGCAGTAGATCCGTAGAATCCACTTGATACTTCACGGCTTTAGGCAGATAATAGATCACGCACCAACACCACAGTTCTTCATCGATTTGGATGCATCTGTTGTTTTATTATGAGGCCGTTGTTTACAGCAATAAACCCTGTTTTACTGTGACCCACAGGGCGGGTCGATGCACTCTTACCGGCTAAAGGCCACTATTACAAGTAAACAATTTCTCGGCTAAACATATTTTTCATCTAGGTGAAACCGCCAGTTGTCACTCTGAAATGATCAGCGTCCACGTTAAACTCGTTGTGAACTTTTTTTTTGTGTGACATGATGTTTCGATATCCTGACATCCTTAATGAAGCCAACTCAAGTAGTGGCAGCCGCATTATCTAAGGGACTAACGATTCATATTGGTAAATAGCAAGAACTTTTCAAAATTTTACATTGCGTACATTGAAGGCTTCATCTCGTTTTAGGTTACGCTCACCGTACGTCTGCGTGTACCTGAGCTTTTTAAATTCTTTATATTGCTCTAGCGGATAAGAAAATGTACACAACAAGCTCTGACAATTGTATGATGTCCTTTTGCTAATTCTAAACTTCAGTGCGCGCAATGCTGATGCTGCTGTACTTCATGACTGGCATGTACGAGCTGAAGCTCATCGAATATGTGGCCGAAGGCGACACATTTTCTAACTTTTACTAACATGATCTCACGAACTGCGAGCTTCCTTCATCACGACATATGCGGTTTACCATTCTCGTGTGCTTGCTGGAACAGTTTCAACAGCAACGCCACACTTCGAACCGGCTTGCGGGAGAAATTTCAGGCTTTTCGAGATTCGAAATAAATTGTTCTACCAAAAATGAATTCTATGCGCTTTAGTGCAAGCACAACTTCAAATAAGATTCGCCTTCCCTGCTGGTCTTTTTCTCGAATCTGTCTAAATAAACTGGACGCGACAAACAGCCGATATTGGCGAATCCACATATTCAAGTTCAGTAGGACGCACAATAGATATGGGTGTTGTGTACGATTTCGTGTTCGAATCCGGTAGGATTGTACTTCAAGGTCGTGGCGGTACCTAGAAATAGCCAGTGACAGGTCATCATCGCGTCTAATTGGGTTGTATGGATATAGCGCAGAGGTTCAACAGACACTCGACCTTCCATGCACATATGTCCTATCTCACCTGGCTCCCGGGATCAGTAAGTGAAAATAAAAATAGTGATACACGCCGGAGTTAACGAGAGATCGTCGATCGGTTTCGTCTACTTGGAGACCTGAGTTTGCTCTGATACCCGACACTCGGGGTTTGGCATAAACCGCTATCGCCGACATCCCGGTGTAAGCAACCAGTGTGCGCGTGTGTGTGTGTGTGTGTGTGTGTGTGTGTGTGTGTGTGTGTCTATGCATGTCATAACAATTTTAGCCTTAGCGTTGTCAAAAGTAGCAACACCTTTCTTACATCGTCTCTCGTATCTTGTCTAAGTGTCATTAATCTGGATTCGGCTATGCCGGATGGAACTGATTTCTGTCTGCTGTATAATAATTAATCGACGAGGAACCGGCCAGTTTTTCATCAAACGTTTACGATAATCGCTCGCTTCATTTCGACCATTCGACATTATCGCCGATATCTTTTAGCCATCGCGGAACATCTTCACGTTTGGGTCTTGCCGTTCTGGTCTAGTCGGGCAGCAGTGCTGTGTTTGTGCTCCGTTTGTGTGTGTGTGTGTGTGTGTGTGTGTGTGTGATTACGTGGATATGCATGTGTGGCCTATATCTGTGGCAGCTATGCGAAACCCGACTCGACACGCTGGTTTCGTTACATTGTGGCAGAGTCGCCGGTCGCCACAGAGACGCTCGGCCGGTCACGAGCCGTAAGCGAGGGTGGGTAGACTACGCCGGCGACTGTCCAAGCGACCACCCGCCTGGGCGAGAATTGCCCAGTGCCCGTTTTGCTTTTACGTCTAATGCGTTTACGGGGGCCAGTACCGAGCCTCCCCCACCGCCTTCTGCAGGTTGCAGCGGATTGTGAAGTAGCCTAGTAGACGTAGGACCACGCATCGAGTCGATACAACATCTCGTAGACGTCAACTATAGAATTGATGCGTTCGACGGGGTATGGCGAAATTCGCATGATCGTTGTTGTTTCGGTGTGAATGTTTTTTTTCGGTGCAGGCAGAATTTTTGGGAGACGGTTCTATATATATATATATATATATAAATATAGCCTTTGTTTTGAAGGAGTCCAACAGCCATGCTGTAGTCTATTATCTTTCGTCAATTTGGGGCTTCCTTTCTCATAAAGTGAGAGTGCTGAAGACTGTCGGTAGGTTTGCGGCTGAAATACTAAAGCTTATTGGTGAAATGTAGAGAATATCCGTTCAGAATAGTCCCTTTTTTCCATTTCGGATTACAGGCGCCCACGCCTGCCACTTAGTTCTCATACGTTAATAAAATGAACATACAATGTAGACAATGAGTAATGTAACTATGTTGACGGTCGAAAAATTTGTTTACAAACAACTGAAGCTCAGTGTTTTCGAAAATAGTGATACTAGTCTATCGTTACCTTTACGAGAACGTGAGTTGTGTAAAACTTGCGGTTTGGTCGATAGATTGGCGTTTGGATTTTATTATATCGCCTTTAACTTGACGGCTCGCATTAGACAATTCAATGAGCGTCCGTTAGCAGTTCTGTCGTTGATTTAGGCCGACATCGGCACTCAAGTTAGTGTTTCTCGTTGTTTAAGCAATTTTCAGCACTAACCGCATCTAGAAACACGAAACACCAACGTTGACACCGACTCATTCATTGATCAACTATTATATCGGTACGGGTTAGCCGGGATAAATTCTGCGCATTCATGATGCTTCGCGAGTTCCCATCTGGCCTAGGGCCAATTCGAAAGGAGCCCAATTAGAGGACTGACTGTTAGTACAACTCGAAACGTCAAACGTTTCGAGACGATAAAGCGCGAATTCGGGAGCGCCGTCGCAAACCGCCACGACCAGTGCTTGCTTCAAACCTCTTCGAGCTTTGCCTGTTTGAGTTTGTTAATGATCCCTTCGCATGCGTGCACAGTCGATAGAGAATCATCCAGCTGTGCTGAGCAGCGTTCCGTCAGACGGTGATCCTGATCCTCTCGTTTGTTTCTGTTGGCCACTTTACGGAAGCGGTCGATTGCCTTCATCGACCACCAGAAGGAAGCCTGCCTCCGCAGGACGAGCAAAGAAGGTCTTGCTGAGACTGCATTGGCCTGCTCTGGCCAACGACCGCCGAAGTCAACTCCGTTCTCTAAAGTGCGTACAACGCCCGGCGGCGGTCCATCGGCGTCGGACAACACGAACCACCTACTTGTCAGTCCGCTCTTGTTTCTCCGGGCTAAATAAATCGCTGTAAACATCTTAACGCGAACCTCGTCAACTTGTTCGAGACCGACCCGACGAGTCCTATGTAGGTGATTTCCCCCTTGTTTCCTCCTCCCGTCGTTCATTACCATTGGCCGGTCAGGCCGGAGCCTGGCACAGCCTTCAGAACGCGGCTGGCGGCGCTAGATCAGCCGTCGGTCGACCTTAGAAAAAGCTCACATAACCACAATATCAGTGTGCGAGTTACTGCCGACAATGCCGCCTACCCTGGAACTCTATCGTGGAAATCACCAATTAACCGCCAAGGGAAAGAGCCGAAAAGATATCGGACCAGAGACGGCGCAATGGCGAACGTCGAGGAGGGACGAGGCAGACGAACGCAGACGTAGAACGAGAACAAAATTAGATTAAATACCTCCATAAAGCCGGAGAACAGTGAGCGTCAACAGGTGATAGACAACTCGTGTGCGTGCGTGCGTGCGTGTGCTCGATGCTGGGCCTTAACGCTAGTGAAGCGAAACATTAGACAAGCCGGAAATTGTGGGAGGATTGATTGTTCGACGGCCATCAGTTGCGGTGAATGTCCCGCAAATAACGTTGGACTAGCAGATAGGGTTGAAGTTTAGCCATTTTTCCTGTTCGGATATTGGGGCCGAAGGTGGACGGTCGTAAGGGTCGTTATTGATTGGAGAGCGGTGTTTGTTGTTGGGAAAAATGGTCGATTCAATTTGAACTTTCTTCCGCTAAGTGTACAAGTGAAATGGGAAATTTGGACGAGTACATCAATCTTAATCTTGAAGTCGTCAAAGTTATTTAATTTAGCTAGGACGTGCACAAAGAACAATATCCGACGACAATCCAATCTAATTTGAGAAGCCATTTAGGATATTTAGACGGAGCTCTACCCGACATTCTATGGACGTGTTAGTAATCTAATTTTATAATTGTCGAAATTACGTTAATGGCTGACATGCTCCAGTTAGATGTACATCAAGTGGCTTTCGGATGTTTTTAGTTCTATGGTTCTAAAGTTTTAGTGACTAGGAGCTTTACATTACTGTGACAAATACTTTAGTCGTGGGCCCTGGTGTCCGTAATGAATTTCGCTTTCAATTTAATTATAAAGATATTCTTTTTCATGCTCTTAATAATGGCTCACTGGACGACCTTCACAGGACCAGTATATGTGTCGATAATTTTGGTTAAATATGTATGCCTCCCAAAGATATTTTACGGCGGATTTGGCCTTATTCGAGATCTATCCCAAACTTTTTTCGCGTATGAATGACAGAACATCGGCTGTGTGATGTTTTCTCTCAGGTTCGCAAATTCTATGCGCAAAATTTATATGCACTTTCCTATCTAAGCAGTGTATCGTACGTTGTTCGATCACAGCTAGAGCTCCCCGGAGTCTTTCGCCCGATCCTAAACCGACTTTACTAGTTAAACAGAGACCTTGTCAGTCCATTGCGGTAGCATGTCTGGCATAGGACGACAAAGGGTGAGCGCTTTTTGTTGTTTGGCGGAACTCGACGAAGAACAAGCCGGACCCTTGCCAAGTGATTGTTGTTCATAAATAAATGAAAGTGCCCACACCCAACACCGACACGAGCGGACCGGCGTGCAGAGAACGGCGAACGCTAGCTAGCTAGCTCGAAGTGAAGAAATGAATTTCGCTTTTTCTTCGCGACTGCCGCCGACGAATGGCGATCGAACGCAGTCAATGAACATAGCACTCCCTGCTCCTACGCAACGCGTCCGTATTTAATTTCAGAACAACCAACGTATCTACGGCAATGCAGTGACATCTGTTTAAAAGTAAAGACGTTTTCTGTGATGATTACCATTCTCTCGAGAGATTGCCTTAATCAAATGCACGCTACTGTTTGGCACGAGGTTTAACAATAATAATATTAAATTCATTCCATTAAAATTATCAATGAACAATAATAATAGTTATTATTAATAGATTTGTTCATTTTGCGTGCTAGCCAGCAAAGCAGTAAATATAACCACACGACCGGAAGAGCTATCATTTCATTGTAGTTTTTTGTTGTTTGTTTTCGTACATTTCAACAAAGAGCAGCGCTAAGCCCGCAGCTCGGTGCTCTGGGGTGCATTCGTATGCGCCTTGCGACTGGAGGAGACACGTAGGAGGTGCACGGGTTCGAT